>CAHIKZ030000179.1:0-130000 GCA_903632075.3 Acanthosepion pharaonis
AAAGTTCTAAATCAGAAAATCTAATGAGAAATGATACTATAAATGATTATCAGAGAATTTTATAGAAACTTATTCTTTCAAGAAATATCACAGATGACAATTTTATAGATTCACTGAATTTTTTTTTTAACAATGTTTTGATCCTTTCCCCAATTCATCCAAATTCTTGGTGAAAATTTAGAATTATGGACTTTCCACAGTAAGATGGACTTATTATAAAAGATGGTTTCTGTTTAAAAAAAAATTAAATTTTTAAATTAAATATTAGTTATTTTTTAAATTGTTAACTACAAGCCAACATTGTAATATCCATTTAGTTTTGAAATGGCAGACATTTTAAAAATGTAAACAGATTTTAACTTCATACAACTGGTTCTATGAAAAGATTAAAAATTTTATGCCAAATTTTTCTGGAATACTTTTCAATGATACAAATATTTTGAAAACTAACTAAACTTTAATAGGTAGAAAAACAGATTTTTGGTGTTTGTGAAGTAGTCTTTGTTAAGCAGAATTAAAGCAGCCATAAATGTCCACTTGAAAAACATGAGAATTAAAGTAAAAAAAAGAAAGAAAGAATGAAAATAAATAAGGTACCTTTGTAATTTTTGGTGGGTTTTACTGGCCGTCCAAGTTTCTTTGCATAATAGGATGCATACCAGACTTTGAGTTGCTCCCCTTGCAGAATGTTCTTGATGGTGCTGTAAAAAATATTGGTGCCCATTTGATAGGCAATGCAGTTCTGTTCTTCTTCATTTTCAGCACATTGCACCAGACACATCCAGTTACAGTCATTTTCATTAGAGGTGTCTAAACAAACAGCAGTTCCATCTTTGGCTAGAATCTACAAAGAATACAATTGTAGATGGAGAATATATCAAAATTTCACATACTAAAATCAAGATCAGACAATTACTAAAATCCAGTCACTAAACAAGAAAACATCTAAAAGCTGTAAAAAAATACAGAGACTACAAAGAGGGAGAGTCAGATTTCCCTTCCTCTCTATCAGATGCCTTCCCACATACAAGACGTCAACGCACTGTTAACTGTAAAAGTGTGATGATTTGATGTCATATTAAAATGATTTTTGTCTAGTTCTTACCCAGAGATGCTCATTACAGAAAAAAATGAATTGATACACATAAAAGAGTCTATGCACCAAATTTTAGAAAATTCAATTGGTCTCTTTACCATCACAATTTTTGTTAGTTTTCATTCCAAAGAAATTTTACAAGAGGCATGAAATTCAATTAAAACATTGTAAATCATTATAAAGAAAAATTGTCTATTGTTGGCAGAATTTCCAAGGTACATGCTACAAATATGAAACTTTAAACACATGATAAACAGCATTATGAAACTATGTTATAGAATATTTCCTGTCCTCTGTTATTGATTCAAGACATTTGCAATTGAGAATGTATTCTATTTGCAAGATTTCCCAGATAACAAATTAAAGTTTGTTTTGAATTAATGTGGAAATCATTTTTCCTTTTACTCAGATTTTTCAAAGATATTTTTGACAATTGTAGATATCTGATACCAATTAATTAACAAACTCATTTCAAAGCACACCTCCTTAAATTTTTTAATGCATACAAATCATTTTATATCTTTGGCTGCATGTTCTCTAGGTTTGAAGGAATTCTACCAGAACATTTCATAAACTAAAACTAAAATTTGAAGGAAAAATAACATTTTACTCTATTGAATTAAAAAGAACTCTTTTAGATTTTCATTTATGAAATATCAGTCTAAGTAAAAAGACTGAAATGTGATGAACATACCTTGAGGTTAAAAATATTTTCTGCATCAAGATCTTGGGTTGTCTTTCTTGCTTCAAATGGACCAAATTGTGTTTTGTTAGGAATGACCTGCTGAGTGACTACAGTGAGAGAAGAGTCCATGTGTTCAAGCAAAACCAGATTAGACGGTAATGTGAGACGAGCTCTGAAAGAAAATGAAAAACAGTCATTAATTTCCTTACAACAGCTTTCTCTTCTTTTATTTACCTTGTTTTCTCAAAGAGAGAAAGAAAAACAACATGGAAGGATGTAAAAAGGGAAGGAATTCATTCAAATACCAAGTAATTTCAACTTTTTCACAGAGACTGCTTTTTTCTAGAAATAAAACTGATCAGATAAAAATTACACAAGCAAAATAAAAAAAAAAAATCCAACATGAAATGACATAAATGTGTGCCAGCAACCATTTTCTGAAATTGTGAGGGTAAAACAAAAAAATATTTATCTCAAATAAGACATGAAAGTTTTCAGTTGTACAAGCAATTCATCAAGTCTGATATTTTTGAGGAGATATTGACTAAATTTAACTTTTATACAATATATTATGAACCAGAGAAACAATAACAAAAGACAGACATTTATGTCATTTTTTTTGTATTTTTATTAACACTTCCTTTATCAAATTTAAGTGTATAATATTTGCTTTATTTAAACAAACGTAGTAAAAGTGTCAGATAAGCACAGTAATTGATTTGAGC
The DNA here is from genome assembly GCA_903632075.3 of Acanthosepion pharaonis. Lineage (NCBI taxonomy): Eukaryota > Metazoa > Mollusca > Cephalopoda > Sepiida > Sepiidae > Acanthosepion > Acanthosepion pharaonis. Next base: position 2,507 of record CAHIKZ030000179.1, read on the forward strand.
TACTGAAAATGTTATCATATTTTTGATAAATGGTATTTTTTGGCACTTATGCTTCCTAACACACACTGAAATCTCATATCAAATTTTCAAGCAAGAAGCCCTTCCAAAATCAAAATTCTGGTCAGAATTTGGGAAGTGTGTGCAGCTCAAGAACTTTTCATCAAACTTATGACAGTTACACTTTATATTTAGTTTTGTTTAAATTTTGTGAAAATAGCAACAAATGCTTCCAAATTTTTAGACAAAATTTTCAAGTGAGGATTTGTATTTTCAACTAAAATTGCAATAGAAAAAGACAAAGATGAAATTTACAAAATGTCCATTTTGCTCCAGTTGCTTCTTAAACCATTGTAGCCACAAATAAACAGATTTTTTCTTTAGTGAAAAGGACAAAAAGAAATGATATTATCCTACTTACAATCTTTAGGGAGTCAAGGATTTCTGAAAATGCTAAAGAAATTTATTGAAATTAAGCTTACTTCATTCTTAGGCTTAAGAAGGGTGAAAAAAAAGAAAAAAGTGTCCAGTCTAAATAACTTGAGCCTTCAAAAAGGAAACCAATAGAAATAGAAATGAAATCTGCAAACCACTTTTACTCTATCTTATTTTGCCTCTTCTTTTCATTTAATCAAGTCTTCAGCAAAAAAAAACAATTTGGCTTTAACAATCATTCACTGATGAGAGACTTCAGTAATCAGTTCATCATCAGCAGCATTATCTCTCTCCACCAATTTTTAATTTCTTAATTTAAAAAAAATTATTTAAACAGAATAACTATTTTCCACTACTTACTTGGACATCACTTTGAATTCTCCAGTAGAAGTGTTGAGTCCCAACTCTGGACATTCTTCTGTTAAGTGATCTCTGCCACACACATCACAGCCAGGGTACAAATCCAGAAATAGAGTTGTGGTGCCAGGTGTACCAGTACCATCCATGGAAGTGATGTCTTCCTGGTTGGAATTAGGAGCAACCACAGAAGCAGTTGGGGGCTGTGGGCTGGTGCTGGCATCTGTCCTAGTTTCTGTTGCTACAAAAGAAACCAACAAAGCAATTCAAATCATTTGTTGAAGTTGGTGTGGGAAAGTGTGAAAAAGCAAAATTGGTTCAAAGATTTTTATGACACTCCAAAGATAGTGACAAAAAAGTCAAAATAAATAAACATGCTTAATTGTAACTGAAATGAAACAAACAACTGAGGCAAACAAAACATTGACAATGTCTTTGATGCAAAAGAAAAATAAAACAATGCAACATTCCAAGAGTAAAAGTGCAAAGAGATAATTCAAAGAATTATCAAAAAAAAAAAAAAAAAAAGCATTTATAGTCAAGAACTGACGGTCATAGCATTGATTTTCAGCTCCAAAACAATGATGTCTTGAAGAATGTCAGATGAAAAACACTTCTTCAGACAAAATTATTTTGGAATCAGAATTCTTTCAATGTTTTTATTAATGCATTTTTTTTTTTTAAATTTCTTCCATTTTAAGAAAAATTTCAATTGAACTGAGTTATCAAACATAAATGAGATAGACCAGGGTAAGTGAAAGGTATAAAGTTTAGGATAAAGTCAGATGCTATACTCAAAGTTGAGAGGGTATTTCTGAAATTCAGAAAATTTTACTTGAATTGTCTGTCAATCACAATAAGGAAAAAATTAGAAGATAAAATTGTGCTGTCATGTTAAAATAATTACTGATCCATAAAGCTCTCAAGTGAATTAGAATGTAAGTTAACAATTGTTATGATTGCTATATCTAATAGCATTAGATGAAAAATAGAAAGAATTAAATTCAATTCTCTGTTATATAAATTACTATATTTCGCTGGTTCAACAAAAATGTTGTGTGAAATTTTCATGAAAACTGCTTTAAAATTTGGGTGTTGGTGAGGAAAGCTCATGTTGTTATTTCAATAAACCAACAAACATTTATTTTAAGTTTCATCAGTTAAAGGATTTTAATAAAGATAAGTGAAAAAATAAAATCTTTTTAAATGTTCATGAGAAAAAAGTTTAATGCTTACATTCGTGCTGATCCATTTTTTTTTTTATCAAGGCAAAGACTAGAAAGACAAAAAACAAAACAAAGAAAAACATTTAATAACATAAAATGTGAAATATTGATTTGGGGAGAGAAAATTGAAAAATAAATGATTTCCTCTTAGATTCTCCAATAAATGCTGAAAATAAAACAGATTTTCATATCAGCAAAAGATTACAAGAATTAAAACATTCCTAACAAACTTTTAGCATTCAATCTCTTCCAACAAAGTAGAAAGAATTTTGTCTTGGAAATAATTCATATCTTATTAAGAAACTAGGAAATGTATGCAAGATTTCTTTCCAGTTTATTCCAATCATCCATGGAATTTGAAGAAAGAAAAATCTTGTTTACAGATATTTAGCAACATACAACCCCCCCCCAAAGTAATAAATAAATAAATGTTAATACTTGAAATGTGGGGGTAGAAATTTTAATGTTTAAAGCAGAAACTAAAAACAATTTATAGACACAACCTCAGTTTCTTCTGCTGTTTCTTCTGATTTTACAAGATTTCATCTGGATTTGTACATCCTGAATTCATGACTGAATGAATCACAAAATATTGAGAAATTAATACAAAAGAAAAAACAAGATTTTTATCTAACATCTTTTTCTTTGGAAGTTTTAACAATTTCACACCCCAGAAGTTTAGTGTCTAATCAATTTACAGCTAGATTTGGTCATGTGACAACTTTTTTGAACATGACAAACATAAATTCTTGCCCAAAGGTGACCTAAAATTAAAGCAAAGCTATTCAGTAATTACGATTCTTGAATGAATCTATCTTTTTTGGTCAGATCTGCAGCTAAGTTTTCAGCTATCCTTGTTCTTACTTCCAGGGAGCATTATTGTGACCATCTACAGAATTCACAATTTGTTTTTGTTTTTTATTCAAGAAAGACTTATCTTTTTTTAATTGGCAAATTACCTACCTTTTTCCTTCACCATTCAGCTTAATTCAGACGGGAGTGTAAATGATAAACTAAAGTTAGAAATACTTGAAGCTTTTTAGCTTTCCTTTTTCACAAATTGTTTATAGGAAAAAATTGATTTTATCTGTTCCAAAGCAAGCTTGATATTTATACAAAAAATAAAGGACATTGGTTGAAAACTATTAGAGAAATAAAACTAAAATTTCTAAATATTATTCCAATAAATTGCATCTTTTTAATCAACAAAAGAAATCAAACTCTTATTTTAAACAATACCCCTCAGTGGGTGGATGTAAAAATAAAAATTTAAAAAAAAAAAAAAAATTCTTGTAAAAGTAAATTATTAATAAGTATTTATTTTAATTGAATTTTAAAACATTGACTTAACAATAACTATCCCTGTAGATTAAATAAAGGGTTCAGTTTGAAACTCCCTGGAGGTTACCAAGACAAAACACCTGAAAGCATCCTAAGAGTACAATAACTGAAACTTTGTGATAATAACAAAGATTAGGACATTAGTTCAAATGTAAATAATAAAATAACCAACTTAAAAATGTATTGCCAACTGCAAAAGTTAATTTATATGAAGTTTTATAAAATTAATAATTAATACCTATGTTTTATAGATTATGCAAAAGTGTTTGAGAAAGTATATAAAAAAGAACTGCTAGTGAAGCTTAATTTATTTAGGAAGGAGATTAGAATAATACAGAATTTATACTGGGAGAAATCCACCTGTATCTGATACAAAATGAATTCAGTAAATGCACAAAAATAGAAAGAGGTGTACGACAAGGATGTCTTCTCACTAGACTTATTCAAACAGAAGAAAAACAAGAATTCCTACAAATGGCAATAAAGAAAAGCAAGAAGAAAGGACTACACATCAGTTGTAAGAAAGCAGAATGCAACACCAAAATCCAAAGGTGCATTAGGATAGCCAAATATGCCTTCCAAAAGCTAAGCAAAGAAATAAGAAACAGGAAAATTTTATCAGAAACAAAGAAAAAAGTACTTTAATGTTATGTAATATCAGCCCTCCTATATGGTAGTAGAATGCTGGATAATCTCCTCGCAGATGAAGAAGACACTTGAGACAACAGAAACGTGGTTCTACAGAAGGATGCTGAGAATGCCATAAGACTGAACATGTGAGCAACAGTTAAGTTTTAGGGGAAATGGAAACAAATGAACATACATAGCATCAGAAAGAGCCAATTGATATTTTTAGAACATGAAGAAAGAAGGCTTGGAAAATTCGATACTCATAGGATATATTGAAGGCAAGCAGGAAAGAGGAAAATGGCACATAACCTACCTAACAAGCTTGTGTAAATGGTTGGCAGAACAGGGATTAGGAGGGATAACAAAAAGTCAAAATATAGTTATAAATAAATTTTTAGTCAGGTTTTCATCATTCAATGTATGAATCATCTCCTTTTCTAAGAAACAGGAGTTTTTATGGATTATTTAAATTATTTTTTTACACATTTAAAATTAAACAAATCAAAATCAAAAATGAATTGTGCACACATAATGATAAGAAACGAAGCTAATAATTGGAAAAATAATTTTTTATATTCTAAAAGATTTTGTACAATGCAATGAAATTCATAGTAAAAATAAAATAGTCTACAAAATTAGTGACCACAGTATTCTCAGTTTCTTGTTAATGTCAAAAAAGTGGATTCAAAAAGTTGATAAAGCTTCCAGTCTGGTTTTTAAAAAATATATTTTATTTTTATTCAATCATCAATGTATTTGCCCTGGCTTTCTAGGACTTGACACCACCTTTCAGGCAAACTGTGTATTCCATCATAAAAGAACGATTCCGATTTTGATTCAATGAATTCATCAAGAAATTTTCTTATATCATGAACTTTTTGGAACTGCTGACCAGACAAAGAACGTTGCATAGAACGAAATAAATGATAATGCGAAGGTGACAAATCTGGAGAATAAGCCGCATGTGGAAGAACTTCCCATCCCAATTCCATGATTGATTGTTGTGTTGCATTTGCAACTTGAGGACGAGCATTGTCATGCAGTAAAATCACGGGTCGACTTCCTTGGTCAGAAAAAGCTCTTTTCTCTTTCAATGCGTCATTTAAACGCGCCAACTGCTCACTGTAACGTTGCATAACAACAGTCTGTTGAGGCTGCAATAATTCATAATAAAGAATTCCTTTTGAATCCCACCAAACACAAAAAAGAACTTTTTCTCCCAGTAAATTCCGTTCTAATGTTGAATGCTGTCCTAGATCAAGACAAGATTTCTTCCGTTTTTGGATATTCTCGTAATAAATCCATTTTTCATCACCAGTGACTATCTTATCCAAAAATGATTTTTTTTTGTGTCGAGCAAGAAGTGAAAGACTAATGTTTAAACGCTGACCGATGTTCGTTTCTGTAAGTTCTTGTGGAACCCATTTTCCTAGTTTAAGAATTTTTCCTAAGGCTTGTAAACGACGTACTACAGTTGCTCGATTCACTCCTAATTTTTCTGCAAGTTCACGTGTTGTTTGTGTTGCATCTTCATTCAAAAGTTCCTCCAATTCATCAATTTTCAAATTCCGAGATTTTGCTGAGCATTCCTTGTCTTTCAGTTCAAAATCCCCCTTTTTAAACATTGTAAACCATTCCCGACACATGCTTGCACCCACTGCATCTTTACCATAAGCTTCCGTGACCAATTGTCTTGCCTCAATTGCACTTTTCCCCAAATTAAACATGAACAATAAACAGTGTTGATGGTGCAGTGTATCAGCCATGATTTTCACTAAAATTATCACTTATGGATAAGTATTTGGAATAAAATTTTAAAAATACTGAGATATTCCCAAAGTTACGCAAGATGTTTTTGTTTTTGAAATAGCGCCATGAAAGGTGATTTTCTATTAAGGTGAATCCAAAATCGTGACTGACAACAGACTTCAAAGCTACCCAAATTGTTCTTCAAGGTGTTTGTTTAAATAAATCTTTTTACAATTAATAAGCGTGGTCAGAAGTGAAACAAAATGCTAATAATCAGAAATGTTTTCAGAGAATGTCGATCAGAAAATTAGAGAAGAGGAGTTACTATTGACAAACATTTCGCAGCGAAAAAAGACAAAACGAGTCAAAAATGACATCAAATGACCAAAGGAGAATAAAAAAAAAAAAAAACAAGACATGTAAAAAGTGTTGCCGGCTTCATAACTGAACACGAAATCATCTCTTTAAAAAAGATCATTAAAATAACTATCTTTATTTTTGGAGAATTTGAATAATTGAGAAAAAATCTCTTTTACTTCCACATGTCGAACATATTTAGTTTTATTTATTTGGAAAAAAGCATTCAGTGAAACGTTAGAGAAATAAATTTGTTTGCAACGACGATCATGAGGATTCGATAGTGAAAATGGCGGAACGGAAATCTAACCCATTGCGCCATTTTTTGTAGCTTATTCACTATTTTCAAAAATTGTGTACAACTTAAATACAAGCTAGGATGACGATTAAATATTTGAAGTAAATCTATAAATATTACTTACAGGTGTTGTAATGGTTTCCAATGTCGTATATACAGTATTTAAGCTGGAATTATTCAACTCATACTAAGCCGAACCGAAGCTTGGTGGAGCATCTTTACAGCGACCATAAGAGACAGCAGCGCGCATGCGCATCCTACAGCCTGCAACAAACTTGTCACGATAATGACTGTGGTTCTGCGTTACAATTTATTTTTTTTCCTTTCTTTCAGATAAATAAGAGTGAATTTAATTTTAAATATTTTATCTAAAACATTTTATTTTACAAACTTTTCCGAAACACTTAAAATATCTAACTCTGGATCATCCCCAACGGCGTACGAAATTCTCTCTAACAAAACAATACCAGATAATAACATCCATTTTTTTTTTATATTTTTAAAAGTGGTGCAAACGTTTTTAGTTAAATTACGAAAACTATTTTTTTTTAATTAATCGTACCTGTCAAATTTATTTCTATTTTAGATAAGTAGTTAGACACAAAAGCACATTTGATATTTAAAAATACGTTACAAAATATACTTTGGGTTTTATTTTTAAAAAGTTGCTGTAAGTGTAAAAAAGCAATGTAGTGTAGTGGAAAAAACTTAACCGAACGCATTTTTTAGTTTGTTGTCACTTGACAGGAGTTTACCCACTTGTCAGGGGTTATTTTAAAAAAATACAATGCTGAAAACATTAAATCTTTAAAAAGTAGTAATTTAATTATAAACTGAAAAATGTTTTTTTAGCTATAGTTGTTAAATATGTCTACTCAAAACGAACACTAAAGCCTCACTTCACCAAAAACTAAAATTATCCCATAATGTATTTTTGAGTCAACAATGACATATGCTGTAACTCAAGATTCGCATTAAAGTGGTACATCAACCAAAAGTTAGTTTCTTTTAACTTGTCAATAGAAAAGTTGACAAATTAATTTAGTTGTGAATGACTTTTCTAAAAATGAAAAACTTGTTTGAAAGATAATTTTGTGTTTTGTTGATAAAAATTTTTTAAAAAAAGCTTTCTATCCACAACTTTTGTTCGGTTTAAAAATCTCATCTGATATCAGTTTCCATGACGCTAAAACAAATGAAATCTAAAAAAAAAAAAAAAATAGCATTTATTGATCTGGATAAAGAATGAGTTTTTCTGCAATTCGAATGAATTAAATTTAACCTGTTATGATTGATTTGTGTCATAATTGACAAGGAGTATAACAGCTTTATTTTACAATTATTACTACTTAAGAGATTGTTTTAGGGGATTTGAATCACATGAATAATAAATAATAGGAAATTGTCTCATAAAAAGGGTTTTTTTTTTTGGTTTTTTTCTTGCTAGCATTCTTAAACTGATAATCAACTGTAAGGTATTAACAAAAAATGTTTTAACAGTTTTCTTGTTTGCAGTCAAACTTTTTGAATTTACTCATCTTCAGTCTTTATTTTTTCTTTACAACATTTTATAGCCAATTCATTCTATTGGAATTTCAGGTGAATTCTGTCTAGTGATGGTTGCTGTATGGAGAAGGAATCAATTGAAGCAGCATCAAAAAAATAAATTGAAAAAAATTACATTAAAATAACAATTCCTCTCAGGCAACGCTTCTTTGTAGCAAAACTATATATTTAATAGGACTAGATACTCATCTATAAGCCAACCTGCACTCTTCCCACGTCTATTAAACAGGAGTAGAGGTACATCCCTTGTCTCCTGTTCAAAATATGGTTTACTGGTTCTTACTTTCTTCTATCAGGGTCATAATGATTTAACTGTCTTAACTTTTTGGCAATCAGCGATTGTGACTTTTCATTATAAGGGTACCAGATTGGCAACTTGCTGTGTCTGACCGGTTGTTAGGAGCCCAAACTCTCTGGTAGTGCTTAGGCTGCTCTGATTCACAGTCACATAATATCAGGGTATTTGTAGTGCCATGTTGCACATGGGTAGGTGTCCCTGCACATGTTTCCGGCGAGCAACCCTGAGGTCACATTATGCCCTGGTCTTAGCCACATTCTGGCTAGTTTGTATTGTCATGAATGACAGTGACAATTATAGTGGCCTTTTCTCTTTCTCCTCAACACTAATCTCATGAAAAGCACAATGAAAATAAATACAAGTAAACCAGTAAACAAAAAAAACACCTACCCATCTCAACCTTTCTTTCTCCAATATTCATGGTATCCATTCCAACTTCTGCAATGTAGAATCTTTTCTCTTTGAACGGTCGCCAGATATCTTTGCTCTTTGCAAAACTAATTTAAATTCTTCTATTGTATCCAATGAATTCTTGGTTCCAGGTTATCTTCCCCTTTACCAAAAAGATTCTAGCATTCATATGCATGGCCTTGGTGTTTACATCCAGGATAATCTTCCAATGGCCAGAGAATTATCCCTCAAGGTCCCAGACAACTCTTTCATGCACTTCCATCTTTCATTATTAAACTCTGTTAGCTATCTCTTTTTCTTTTATCATTCCATCTTCCCAGAACTGCAATATGTTAGACATAATCTCTGACAGTATAGAAAAGGCACTCTCTCTCTATCTATCTGTGAAAATCTTTGTCTTCAGTGATTTTAATGCACACTACAATGCACGGCTTAAAAATTTTAAAGGTATTGATGTTACCGGTATTCAGACATTAAATTTTTCCTTTGCCTAATACCTTACTCATTCATGGATTTCTGTACTTGTTTACCTAGAAAAACTGAGCAACAGTCTCCTCTATTTGATTTATTTCTCACCTCTTCTTGCTCTTACTGAACTTCACAACACTGCCCTCTTGGTAACTTGGATCACTCTGTGGTATCTATTGATATTTTGTTCCAGTCATCTATTAAATAGGAACCCCCTATTCATAAGACCTCTTTCTGTTACCAGCATGCTGATTGGAACTCACTCCATTATTTTCTTTTTTCTTGGACTGACATCTTTAACATTCCAATTGGGAATTGCTCTGAGGTTTCTTGGGTCAAAGCTGTCATGGGTGCTTTCATTCCTTCTTGGAAATACTAGGTGAAACCTCAATCCTCTTCATAGTTCATACTAGTGTGCTTGCCTGCTATAGCTCACAGGTACTGCTGTTTTCATCTATACCAGCATGGTAGCTCCTGTCACAACAGATAACTATTTGTTACTGCTTGTAATAAATAAAATGAGTCCTTAAAGGTGTTAAGTCCCTGTTTGTCTAGAGAATGAGGCACTGCATTGCATCTAATAACTTTGACTCTCTTGACTATTGTCGGCTCTGTAATAGGGTATTAAATAAGTGTAATTCCACCTCTCTGCAATCAATTTGAGATGTTAACATCTTCTGTTGATAAAGCTGAATGCTTCACCCGTAAATTTTCCTTAAACTCTACTCTTAACTTATCCAGAATATCCCTGCCTAACTTCCCACTTAGAACTGAGTCTCAGTTGAGTGATATGCATACAACCCCTTCTAGGGTTTCTGCTATCATCTCTAACCTGGATCCCCACAAAGCATGTAAACCCAATGGTGTCCCTATAATAGTTATTAAGAAGCATGCTCCAAAACTAGCTCCTGTTCTCTCTAAACTGTACAATAAATGTGTCACTGCCTCCTGCTTTCCTGCCTGCCAGAAGTCATCATCTGTTGTTCCACTTTTTAAAAACTTGTGTGAACCATCTGACTTGTTCAACTATTGGCCTATTAGCCTTCTACCTTTTTTGGGACCCTAATCAATGATGAATTGATTAAGCATCTCTCATCACAGAGCCTTTTTTCAGACAAACAATATGGCTTTCATTTTTCTAGATCAACTGCTGAGGTACTGACGATAATTGCGGAAGGAGTCTGTCAGGCTTGAGATAAAAAAAAGTGAAGCGTGGGCTGTTGTTTTGGGCATCTTGAAAGCTTTGACAGAGTTTGGCATACATATCTTCTCAACAAGCTGAAAAGTTCCAGTGTCTTCATACAAACTTTTGAATTGATCCCGTTTTTCCTATCAAATCGTGAAATGAAAGTTATCCTGAATGGCTACTCATCTAGATCCTTTTGTACTAATGTGGGTGTCCCTCAGTGCTCCCTCCTTGGTCCTACTTTGTTTTTATTTTTCATTAATGACTTTCCTATGTATCTATAAGTCTACCATTTACCCATGCTTAGAATATTGCTGTCACATTTGGTGCTCCTGCTACTTACCTTGAGCTTGATAAGAGCCAAAGAAGAATCTGCAATATTATTGGTCCTGATCTGACAGTTCAGCTTTAGTCATTTTCCCACCATCATAAGGTTGACTCCCTGTGTCTTTTCTATAAATACTTTCATGATAATTGTTTGGATGAGCTCTTCATATGGTACCTAGATTTTTTTGAATGTAAGCACAGTACTAGACTGGCATTGAGATCTCATTAATTTACAGTTGAGCTTGCTAGTTGCAAACATAAATTCTAAGCTAATAGTTTCTTTTCTTACTTGTGGAACTCCCTTCTGGCTCCATAATTTCAACCCAAATTTTCAAGCCAAAAATTTGAATGCAATGTCAATTGCTATCTGCTGTCTTCCTGATTACTCTTTTCTCTTCCTGCTCATTATTAATTCTTCCACAACCAGTAACCCCTTGTGTCCTAGTGGCTTTAATGCCTTGGTTGGGGTGAAATCAATTAAAATCTCTCTCTCTCTCTCTCTATATATATATATATATATTGGGGAAATAGTAAGACAAAATGGAAAAAGTTTACCTGATTTATAATAAACTTTTTCATTTCATATTACAGCACATATATATATATATATATATAACTTCATAATGTTTTTTAGTGGATACCGATATTTGAGTAGAACATTCATTTTTTTTAACTATTTTGTCTAATGTTCTATGCATTCAAGAAAACTTAATGGAGAAAATATGTCCTCCTGCAAGATTTGAAGCTAGATCCCCCTTCATGTAAGGAATCACCAGCATGATTTAGAGTACAAAAAAAAAAACACACACACACATTTCACATATTGTCTACATCCCAACACTTTGCCTACATCACAACACTTTGCCTACCTCACAACACTCACTAGTTCTATGAAACTCATCATTTCTCTCTACCTACCCTGATGATGACTTAAGAAAGTCAAAAGCTTGAACCACATTTCTTCCAGGATGAACGTCGGACAATTTCCAACAGAATTTCCTCCTTGTCTGACAAGGATTATTTGTAATCTGGAAAAGTCGATCAGTAAAATTAATTGACACAAAATGTCTGTTGTCTTTAATAATATTTGCTTTAAATATATGAATTGGGATCAAATATGGATTGGAATCCAACAGAATGGCAAAATATCTAGGAAACTAAAAGCCTGCATCAATGAATATAAGAGATACTTATGTTGGGACAACCCTATAAGCTCATTTGTAATACACAAACAAAACTGGCCATAATTTCAATTTTATGAATGTCATCCTAATTAAAAAAAAACATAAGTTCTGATAAATATTTTACCAGATATAAAACATGTCAAACACACTTTATTATGTCACCAATTTTTATAAAATTCATACTTAAGATATGTCTACCTAAAACTAGTACGACTGGTATCTGTCTATTTCTGAGATGAGGTATTATGTACACTATTTACATTATTTGGACTATTGTCCTCATCTTTCTTGCCATATTTATTACAATATTTTGGCCGTTGTATGCTCCAGCCTTCTTCAGGTGGTTGGAATGTCAAACTGAACCCTTTATTTCACTCACTGGGGTAGACTGTTCTAGTTCCACATGCTATGTCTAATGGATGTCAGTTATTAGTTATCTCCTGTTAATTCCCCTCTTCAAGTTCTCCACCGCCTTAACCAGGTATTGAACTCACACTCTTTGGGTCCTGTCACAGGATCTAACCAATACCTGGTTATGGTGGGGGAGAACTTGGAGAGGGGAATTAACAGGAGATAACTGACAACTGACATCCATTAGACATGGCACGTGGAACTAGAACATTCTACCCCAGTGAGCGAAATAAAGGGTTCAGTTCGATATTCCAATCACCTGAAGCAGGCCAGAGCATACAACAGCCAAAACGTTGTAATAAATATGGTGACAAAGATGACGACAATAGTCCGAATAATGTAAATAGTGTAGTACAACTGGTGTTATGTAAATTTTCTGACCCTCACACAAAATGTACCCAAATCAACATGCAAACAACCACCAAACATAAATAAAAATGCCAGCTAGACACAAAATGAATATATATTATCATCATAGACAAACTATAATTATGATACATACAAATATATATATATATATATATATATATAAAATCAAAACATTTGTTAATTTAAAAAAAGATAGCAGAACTAAAAAATGAATATATATATCAGGATTTAAACCTAAAGTACTCAGAGATTATGAAGTCATTATTTAAAATACAATAAAATCATTTATACTGTCCATTTGACATTACTAACACCTAAAATATTAATTGATATAAATGAACGAGAGTAGAAAATGCAAAGTTGATAAATATGACTTTAGGTAATCAAAAATAGAAAGTAAAAATAAGACAAACGATCTTCAGATTAGTTGTATGAAAACAAATAAATACTAATACAAAAAAAAACTAGTAACTGTAGAAAAAGTTGAAAGAAATAATAAACAACTTGAAACAATAATAATAATAATAATCATAATATATATAATAAATGAAATAAAATAAATAATAATTGCAAATTATATTAAACTATTATATTACTTTTAGCAATATCCATTATCTTTCCTTAAGTTTAGAATGCATATGTAAGACCTGAGTACTCTATCTAAAAAACATTCATAAACTTGAATGATTCCATCAAATGAAACTTTGTCAAATCCTGCGGAACATGTGGCAAGACCGAATCACGAACAGCAAAGTTCTCCTCTCTTCAAAAATAGAGAGCATAGACACTATCATGACTTGCCACCGACTTTGATGGTCCCAACACCATGCCAGACAGCCACCTACCCAAACAAATCCTCTTCTCAGAGCTCCCATCTGGCAAGAGACCACAGGGAGCATCACATTGTCGATTCAAGGATCAGCTCAAAAAACACCTTGCTGAGGACAGAAATCAATCCAATTAAATGGAAGGTGGAAGCTGCAGAAAGAACCAATTGAAAAAAAGCAGTCCATGAAAAAAACAACATACTTCAAAATCACCAGAAGACAAATAAAAGAGATGAAGAGAGCCAAAAGAAATGCCTGTTCCCATGAACCCTCGTACCCTGCAATGTGGTGGCTGTGAATGTCTCTTCAGATCCAACCTAGGAATTATTTCACACAGAAGAAAATGTTGTTGACCTTCCCATTACTTAGTAATGAGTGTTGCCAATGACAAGATATATATATATATATATATATATATATTTATGTTTCATTTAAAATGACAGGCAAAGTACTACAATTAAGCTTTTTATTTAATTTTTCTTGTGTTCAAACAAATATTTTCTTTTTGGGACACAGAGTGTGTAGAAACTGTCCAAATGTTCTATAATTCTGACCACTTTCAGCTATACTTTAAGCCATTATCAAGGATGATTTTATTTTTTCAATTTAATTAGGTGTGTATGTTGTGTGTATGTTTTCAATGTTATAGAGATGTTTTATTTTCCAAACACAGCACATTGGGGATGAGGTTATTATGTTTGTATAAAACTTCATCCACATGTAAAAAAAGATTAAAAATAATGGAAACCTTAATAATAAAAAAGAAAAAGCCAACACTTAATAATATTAACTACAAACATGGCTACAAAACAGCCATAAATGAAGGATTGCTACCTAAATATACAATGTATATATATATTTGTATATTTAGGTAGCAATACAAACATAATGATTTTAAAGCTCTGAATAGATATTATAACCTTACTTCATTGTCAAGTTTTTTGAATTTTCCTATACTTGTGTTTTGGTCATTCTAGCTTTTGTAACAATGTTTTCCCCTTGCGAATGATCGTTAATTAATTTGAAACTTTTAAAACCATTTATTTTACATTCAGCATCATCACTTGATAAGACACCGGAGGTGTTGAAACAAAATGGCTATTTTTGTAGTGATTTTATAACATATTTATGTTATAATTTTTAAATAAATAATTATATATATATATATATATATATATATACACACACATACAAGTTTCATTAAAGACGATTGACAAGATAGTGCAATTAAGCTTTTTATTTAATTTTTCTTGTGTTCGTATAAGTGTTTTCTTTTCTGGACATAAATTGTATAAAAATTGTCCAAATGTTCTGCATATCTGAGCATTCTCTAGAGTGATGGGAATATTTTTATTATTTCAGCACATTGTGGCCATGTTCATATAATAAAACATTCACATCACTCTAGAAAAATAAAAAAAAAATCTACACATTCAGTTAGAAATTAAAAAAAAAACAAAACATCCTTGATAACAGCTAATAGAATAGTCAATAGCATTTGGATCTACAGAACATGTGGACAGTTTTACACACTTTATGCCCAGAAAACACTTAAGCAAACATATGAAAAATTAAATAAAAAGCTTGTCAGTCATCTTGAATGAAAATTGTATAAAAGATTTGCTGCCCAAATACACAATCATATATATATATATATATATATACAGTGGCTTAACCCCACAAATAAAGTGGAAAATAATCTCGAGAGCCAAAACTCCAATAAACTTCAGAGACATATGCGACTTATGCATAAAAGAAAAAATCCTCATGATAAAACATAAAGATCCAGATTTATTACTAAACAGACATAATGAACTAATTTTTAAATGCTGACATAAGAACAACCTAAATCTTACTAAATATATTTAGAAATAACTATATAGGAAGACTAATATTTCATGATCTTTGTTTTTTTGCTTTTGGAAATGTTGCTATGCACACATGAATGTGAACACATAACTGTATGTATATAACTATGTAGTTAAACTTGAACATTGATACGTCTTTTGATATGTATATGCTTTATATGGAAAGATAGGCATGCATGTGTTGTTTTTGTGTATTGTGGGCACATATTTGGAGTGGATGGGTATGGATATGGATATGTATGTATATATACTTGTATGTATATAGGTGATCTTTGTTTTTTGTAAAACATATATGTAGTTGTATGTATATATGGGTGTATGTATGTATGTGTGTGGGTATGTGGGTACATGTATATGTGTGGGTGTGTGTTTATATAATTTTTTATAATTTCTATATATGTATGTGTGAGTGTGTGTATATATAGATGGGTACATGTATGTTGTGCCATAGATGGGATGGCAGGTAATCTGTGTATGTATGTATGTATGTATAAATATAAGAATTTGTGAGTTCATATATATAATATGGGAGAATATAGATATAATAATGTAATTACATATGGATATTGATAAGTTTTTTGCATGCACGCACATGTAGGTGTATATATGTATATGTATATATTCCTGTATGTGTGTCTGTGTATATGTGTGTATATGTGTATATGTATGTGTATGTATATATGTGTATGTATATGTGTATATGTAATAATGTGTATGTGTATATATATATATATATATATATATATGTGTGTTATATATGTGTATGTATGTATGTATGTATGTATGTATGTATGTATGTGTGTGTTCTGTTATTAATGTTTTATCTCATTTTCTCCTTTAATATTCTCCAATTGGAAGTGTGAGTTTAAAATTCTTTATAATATGAAGGTAAATTTTTAAATTAATAAATTTAATTTAAATTGAAATATATTACCCTTAATCATTAATGATGATAAAATATTTAAATTGGAAAAATCTTTTGATACTTATGTAGGTGTTAATACATGAAATTACCTGTGTATATCGGTACATGGGTACCTGTATGAGTGACTGCACATGTAAATGAACATATGTATGTGTGAGGTTTGCATGGGTGTATATACAGTATATGATGGAGCAAGATCTTTAATATTACCTTCAAATATTAACTTAACTAAACTTTAAGTAAAAGAAATTACCCATATAAAAACAGTCATGAGTTAAATTCATGAACAAAATTCAAACGGATAGAGATGTCAACTTAATAATCAATAATAAAAAAATTTTTAAAAAAATAAAAAAGATTACTAGAAGTAAACTTATATTTTAAAATAAAATTTTATTCTTTTAATGTACTTTATATGAATATTTTTCTAATCGACTATTTCATAGAAAATCCCCAAAATTTAAAAAAAAATTTAAATCACTAAGAAACATCAAATTAAATTCTTTGTAGACAGTTTAGACATTCAAATTTATATCAAACATTATAATCTTTATGAACCCCCAAAATAACACTTTTAATGTAAAGCAATAACAGCGTCTTTTTCGAGCCTGTTCTTTCCAAAGAAAATTAGTGACACCTTCTCTCATGACTTCCTTCTCTCTTTTTCTTTTTATGTCTTTTTTCTCCTCTACCCCTTCTATATCAATATATAACTTCCGTTAAGTTAACCGTTTAAATGTGTCAATGTCTGGACCTCCTCAAGTAATTTTACGTATGAAAGAATAGAAATATTAAATTACATCTAACTCTCTCATATCTTCTCTCCCCGCTCACTTCCTCACTTCATTAATTTACATATGCTTAATACGGCCTGTCAAAAATGTGTAAATTTCTTTTCATTTTTCGTTTCAACCTTTGGAAGTAAAGTCTGATGATCCGCAGTCCTTTAAAAGGGCTGTGGTGAAATAATTTATTACATGGAACCTTAAAGTGGTCTGTTTTTATTTAAATTATTTGCTCTGGATTTACATTGAGCTCTCTGGATTTTATCCTCCTTGTGTCTACCCATACGGATTACCTAGTTTTTCATAAACTAACTATCTATCTATCTATCTATATATATATATATATATATATATATGGAAGAGGTTATAGTTGTTCCAACAAGAGAAAAGTGTATGTTTTAAAAAGAAGTAATTGCAAATGTTTTTGGTGGTAATGTGGATCTTTTTAAAAATATGTATTATATTTTAATTTCCATAATTTTGCTACACATTTCTAGTCACAACTTTCATCAGGCAAAGAGTGGATATTTCCACATATTATTAAAATGAATTAATTTTCTTTATGGTTTTCGATGTTAAACATTCTCTTTTTTTTGGGTAGTAGTGACACAAATGTCTTTCTTGAACTGATGGTAAAAAACTATATATGGTATTATAAAATTAAAATATTAGAATTTAATTATGCATTGATAAACTATTTATGATCAAATAATAGATATATAATTATGCAAATTATTTTTATAATTATTTTTTAAGAAAAGTATGAGACAATGTCTACAAAAAACTGTTTCTTTGACTTAATAAATTTTTAGCATTCGAAACTTAATAATATATAACTTTTCATGTAGGCACAAAGGACATGGGTCATTTAAAGATCTACATGTTCTCGTTTTTTTTATTAGCTTCCATTTTACTGTGGGTGTTTTATTTATTTCTTTTATATGCCAAAAATTTTTGGATAGGGATGTTTGGTTGCATACTTAATATTATTGAAGGAAGTTAGATGTTGGCTCCATCTTAATTTAGATTCTTTTCATAGATCAAATATAAAATTTTTCAATATTAGGATTCTCAATAGATGAGATAGTGCATTGTCAAATTACAGATTCTGTGAGACATTTATTATTCAAAGGTCAATTTTCAGGATTTCTACAGTTACATAATTTTTCTTTATTATTGTTTATTCTTATTTCTGGATCATTATTTCTTAGAATTTTATTATGTTTTTTTATAATATTTCTAAATTTTCAGTACAATTGTAACTTAATTTTAGGGAATTTTTATTAAAAATGTTGCTAAGTGTATTATTTCTAGGAAAATACTTATCAATTAAAGCAAGAAATGTATGTCCAAAGTTACTACTCACCATTTGATTGAATGGGGGTGTGTATTAAATGATTTTTCTATTTCTATTCCTTCTCTGGTTTTTATTACCATTTTTTATATAATTAATTTATATAATTCTGTGTCCTGATCACTACATATTTAAAAAAAATAATTATAAAAATATTATGCTCTACTGTGTATCAAGCACTTTTTAAAAAAATAAATGTAAAAGAACTCTGAATTATAAATCTGATTGTTCTTTCTTTAATTAGCTACTTTTACATTTTTATAATAATTTTGATTTGGATATAAAAATAAATTACTTCATTTGGTTTCAATGTTTAATAAGATTTGTGTTAAAATCTTCATGTGAAAAATAAATATTTTCTTTTTTTAATTTTTGTTGCTCCAAAAAAGCAGCTAGTACACGTTTAGCTTTAAAATGAACAACAACAAAAAAAAAGCTAATTATTATTAGCTGTAACTTATTTTGTTTCAAAGTATCAGGTCTTTATTGAAAGTAACTTGTCCTTTCTCAAAAATAATAAATTGTGAATTTCAAAACTGTTACTTTTGATTTTTGTTATCTATTAACAGAGTTCATCGAGATCTAATCTGTTGAAAATGACATCTTCAGTCCCATAATCAATATCAGGACATATAAACTGGAGTATTTTTGTGTCAATGATAATAAATCTGGTAAGAGTGATCTCCCTTACATTGTAATTAAAGTGACATTTATTTCAACAAGGTAAATGATTTTATTCGGTATAATAACGCTGTTTCTTTCATGAATTCTCTATGTATACTTTTAAAGTTTAAAACATCAGTAACAGGTCAAAATATTCTCGTGTAATTCTTTTTCTGATATTTAATAAAGATTTACTTTTATTGTTGCAATATATTTCTTGCTTATTTCGATATTGAAGCACCAAATTCTTCTATTATCACAAAAAATATTTACCTACTCCCCAAATTGATAAGAAATTTTATAATTTTGAATCCTTTTTTTTTTCTTTTTATTATCCGTTTTATAAATTTTTAAACAAATTACAATTTATGGGTTCTTATTAATATTTAATGTCTTTAGTTAAAAATAAAGGGCGATTATTTTAAAAATTGCATCATTAAGATGAACTAAATTATTAATCATTAAAGTTATAGCATAGAAACTATTTTAAAACTACACAAGAAATAAATTTTTAATCAAACAATAAAATAAATTTTTACAAAATGAAATTTCCCTTCAAGTTATGCTGAGTGGTCTCCCTTGTCGTTGCTAAGTAAACATTCTCGAACTGTAGGTGGCAGTACTTGTTAACGACCAGAAAATTTGAATATGGCGACCGGTGATTATGGCCTGCCGTTTGTGTTTACAGAAGAAGAAGTACAGCAAGAACTCGCTCGCCTTGGAATCACAAACATCGATAAGGCCAGCCTGCAACAGTTTCGCAATGAACTTCAAGATTTAATTCAAGAAGTGAGTGCCAGCTCGGCAGGTTTTCCTGACGTTTCCTCAACTTCTGCTGGGATCAGCAGTGGGACTTGTTCGGACTTGTCAACAGATGAAAAACATATGGCTACTAAATCACCACAATCTTCATCACAGTCGCCGTTGTCTGTCCCCTCACCTTTGTTAACACCACCGCTTAGCAAGAGTGAATCAAATGCTCCAATAGCATTGTGTAAAAACTTTCCAGACAGAACGGAAAATTCAAATGGCGGTGTGGGTTACATTCAGTCAGCTTGGGAAAATCCGACATGTTCTTCCCCAAGGAAAAAATCCCATCTTGGAAGAACCCGACAAGTAAATCTCAATTCTGGATTGAATCAGCCCAGCAAGTTGGGAAGTATTACAATGGGCATCCAACAACAAGGAAATGTTCCTATTAACGAAGAATATTCACAAGATGTCGCGTCAGCTACAACAGGTATTCAAAAAAAGGTATTTACTCCATCTTTTGAAATTGGTATTTCAGATCCAAATATTGAAGTTAATTGCGGTGATGTCACTGATTATCGGCTGCGAGATAAGGAAAATGCAGTGACCTACACCCTACCATTTACAACAACAGTTTTACCACCTGAAACAAATAAAGGAGACTCAATTCATGAACTTGGCAATGATGAATTCCTGGACGAACTTTTACGTGTTTATAATTTCGGTAATTCCACAGAAAACAGCAATGTTCCGACGAAGAAATTCACTAAAAGAAAAATTGTCCGTAAAGATTCAGACGGTAAAAGTTATGTCGATGAATCTTATACAGAAAGTGAAAGTGGAAGTTTGTTGGACCCAATTGAATATTTGGAACGTTTACGAGAAATGGACAAATCTGTTTATGATATTGCTGCATCGGACAAAGCTAGTGAATTTTGTCCAAGAGCACCTTTTTCGGTCACGGACAATAATCGGCCTAAATCTGTCATCTTAACATCTACAACACCCCCGAAACTGAAAAAGAACAAGAAGAGTGATCCAGTTAACAGGTACCATCAATTTCGTGACTATTGGGCTCTCCACAAAGTCCCGGGGGAAAACAAACACAATGAGCTCCGCTGGTATATTAAAGAAAGAATGTTACATCAGGACCAAATTGAAAGCAGACCCCGCAAAGTTTACGTACCAAACAATTATGTTGTACCGACAGAAAAACATAGAAATTCTCTTCGTTGGCAAATCCGTTCTGATTTGGCGTACGGTTTGATGCCTTCTTTGAGGGACGGTAACTTCTGATAAATTCCAAGAAGAGATACTGCCGCCCGGATGAATTATTTTTAGAGGTTACTATTGCTTTGCTTTTAGTTTTAATTTTATAAAGAAAAGTTGGGTATCTTGCATTTTAAAATTTGAATACTGAATTACCTCCCTTAGATTACATTATCTAACCTCATATTCTGAGCACATTTATTCCATAAAAATATATAATTCTCCTTCTCTTACTTTGATTCCATTTTATTATTTTTATACGCCTCTTTTGAACTAGAGATGAAATAAACTTATATTGCTGTTCGGACGCAACTTTGTTTTATTTTAGTTTTTAGATGCAAGACGTTTCAATTTGGGTACCTCCCCCACACAAAAAAGCGATACCTAATTTTAAAATGCATTTTGAAAAATGAAAAATCTTTCTTAAAGCTTTAATTTTATTTTTAATTCAAATGTAATAGATTAAATTTAATATTCCCAATAAGCAAAATACTTTGCTGCTTTTTAAACCGAATTTAAATTAATTGAAAACATTTTTCTCCTTAGTAAAATAAAATCTAAATTCATCCATATTGACAGATCTATCAGCACAATTCTCTTTTTTAAAACATCTTTAAAAAATAAAATATACTTTTCTGAATTTTATTTCAAGATTATCTGACTTAAAGTTTAATTAATCTGCATTTAAACAAATTATTACTTACTTTTAATTTAAAATATTGCAGAAAAGTATTTTAAACACTGAGTGGTGTGTATTTCTGACATGAGTGATTTATTAACAGCCTGATGGTTGGGAAATTTAAGGGACACATAACTGAAAAAAAAATTAATTGAATTCAATGTTAACATGCTTTTTATATTTTTTAACTACACAAAAATCTTTAAAATTTAAGAAAATATTCTTGGCAGTCTAATATTGTATTAAATTTTAGGCATTTGGGTTTTATAGCTTTACTTGCAAAGATACTTTTACAAAATTATCAATAAATTTTTAATTTATTATAGTTACCGCTCTTATTTTCTGATAATGTTGTGTATGGTCTTCTATATTTATATCTATTAGAATCTTTTTATGTTTAAAAATAAATTATCATGATACCATAAAATATTTAATTTTGCCCAGTGAAATCTTCACTTATTCTGATTTTTATTAAACTAAAGGAAAAATTCTACAAAAAAATGTGGAAAAAGACTTATTGAATTGATACAGTTAATTGATTGCAGTCACATTATGATTTCGATACAAGAAAAATCTAAGAATGCAGCAAGAATTAAAAAAGAAAAAAAATTTCACTCAAAAATAAAATAAAATTTTTAAAATTTTCAATTCTTCAGAGATGTCTTTATTTAAGAAAGAAATTCTTCTCACAAACAGAACTGGATGAATTTCAAAAAAATAAATATTTAATGTAGTTTTTTTTTTCTATCAGAAAGAAAATGTTTTATTAAATTTTTGCAAACACCAACTCTCTACAAAAATTATTTTTAATTGAATTTTTTTTTGTTTGGGATTCATATATAGTATGTCCTCAGTTGATATTGCATAGCATCAGAAATTTTTTTATATAGCCAGAGATGCTGATAGATGTACATCCTATATACCTGGCACAAACATCTTAAAGGATGCAGTAACTTTGCCATATGTTCATCCCAGGGATGCAACTAAAGTTTCCCATGGGAAGCGATACATTACACAAATAACCCATTAAAACTAAAAGGAATTTGTTGTTGGTTGATATTAAGTGAATGGCATCAATTTAATTTAAAATGTAACTAATATATTTGTTCTGTAACCAAACATGAATCATTTGTCAAATGAACTAGATATTGATGCTAATTAATAAGTAGATATTTTTTAGACATTTTGCATTTTTGTTAACCTACTTTCTAAA
The DNA here is from genome assembly GCA_903632075.3 of Acanthosepion pharaonis. Classification (NCBI taxonomy): domain Eukaryota; kingdom Metazoa; phylum Mollusca; class Cephalopoda; order Sepiida; family Sepiidae; genus Acanthosepion; species Acanthosepion pharaonis. Next base: position 25,450 of record CAHIKZ030000179.1, read on the forward strand.
ACTATGAGTGCAAAACGTTTTACTTTTAAATTAACTAACAAGATTATAGTTTGTATTTATCATGCAGTTCACTTTTCAAATAACATTTAATAAGGACTCAAAAAAATGTCTTCAGATAAAAATTTCTTGATTGGTTTGATACAGACAGTAGGCAGGCCAATATTTTTTTGTAATTTTAATTAACAAACACTGCATTAATCATTTGATGTTATTTTTTTCAAATACTTTTTACTAATTCTTCCTTAATTTCACTTACTCCCTGTAGATCTTGGAGACTCGCTATATTAAAAACCTATCAGTATCACAGTATAATTAAAAAAAATTTTGCAAGAACAACTCAAATTTAAAAGTACACACAATATATCAAAATGCTTATGTAAAACTCACCCTACTAGCATTTCCACAGTTTTCTAAAATAATGGACTATTCAAAATAAAATTCTTTCCTTAATGAGTAACTATTGAAAATTTAAATTGAATAATTCCCTGATTTTTGTTAATTTTTTAAAAAATGAACTAGTGCTATTTTGCTTTCATTATAAAAAATATAATCAAATTTTGACATTACCTATATTTCGGCCTATAGCCATATCACATTGAAATGCTGGTTCTCATGATCACCAAAGTTAAGCAACATCTAGCCTGGTCAATACCTCGATGCGTGACTTCTTGGGAATTCCAGGTGCTGTAAGCTTGGAAGTGCGGGTGGTGTAATGGATAACGACTTAGAATTGGAAATTGGAGAGCCAAGTTCTCAAACCAGTTGTTCACTTATATGCAAATATCCTTGGAAAAAGTATTGAATATAAGCTGTGGATTAATTAGTAGGACTTGTAGCAGTAAAATAATGTTTATCTACAAAAAATTCTTATAATCAAAAAATATATTTTGGCTTTAAATAATATGCAAAAGGTTGATAAGCCATAAAAGAAAATCAACCTACATTTCATCTCCAATATAGGTACTTAACATTTTTTACAAATTTTTATTAGTCACAGAAATTGAATTTTTTTTTTTTTATTTATATAAACCTAGATACTCAGAAGTTAAGTGAAACTCTCTAAAGGAGGCAATTCAGTATTTGCTATATGAAAAATAGTTCAAATACTAAAATGAAAAATCCCCAAATCATTAAAGTTTCAAATCAAAAGCATCAAAATTTTTTTTCTCAAGATAAAAAATTAACTTACTGTGTTGTTTTTCTTTTTTTACTGCTTCCAACAATTTCCTCATGGCAAACACTGAATTGTTTCCCTTATATTTAACTCGCATCATAATCTTGCCTTCTTTTTGGATTTAAAAAGCCATGCAGTAAATCAAACGAAGAAGTACAATAAATTAAGAGTACAGTTCATTTCAGCATTTCAGTTTCCACACACTAGTCATAAACATTTTAAATCACACTCATGTTATGAACATTCCTTGAAAAATTGTATTCAAAATGCAAAATAATTTATTTCAGCTATTTTTTCATAAGTAAAAACTGAAATTTAATTTAATCCCCTTGAAGAAAAATATGAGGCTTTGGTAAAGGAATATAAGGGAAGTAATTCAGTATTTGAGATGTCAAAATTTTATAGAAAAATGAATGAAGATATTATTTCAGTAAATATCTCAATCTTATGTTAATTACAATTTATAAACTTAAAAACTAAATCATTACATGAATGTAGGTACCTCCACTGAATTTTCAATACCGAAGGTTTAAGATTAATTTTTAAAAATGAAAACGCATTCTTGAAGATTTCATTTTAGCTTTAATTGAAAGCTAAATGATTAAATTTATTATTTCCAGTAAGTAAAATATTCTGGTGTATTTCAGATAGAAATTATATAGATTGGAATGTCAAATATTTGCTCAATTTTCTTTTTTTAAGTGGCTGTTTTCTTAATTTAAAAGATTTGTAAACAAAACAAAATTATTGGTTTTAAAAATCTTCCAAAATTAAAATTTATATTTCTGACACATTCGAGTAAAATTAGAAAATTTAAACTTAATTTAATCTGATTTGAAATGAATATTACTTACTTATAGGATAAAAAAAGTAATATACATGCATTTCTTAATGATGGGTCTTATTTTTTTTTTTATCTTTATTGACATATCAATAAGTTTCAAGGGGATGACAGCTCTTATGGATGACCAGAATTGACATAAATTTATGAAATCTAAGTGAACACTTTTTTTTTTTTAGTTTTTAACTACCTAGTAATTTTTACAAATTAACATATTTTCAGCAACTATTTAATATTTTATTGACTTTTAGTTACGTTTCAACATTTTGTCTCTAGGTTCTTAAGTTTACTAACTTAAAAAAAAATTAATTATTTGAAGTATGACTCTAAAATAAATGCATAAAATAAAAATATTTAGTGAAATAGCTTTTATAAAAAGTAAAACTCACTTTGAAATTTTGAAGGGATAATTTGCAAAAGACATTAATGATGAAAAAAATGAATAAGGAAAGTGAAGGAATTGCAGTACATCAGACGAAACTTAAATCAATTGATATTTTAAGGATTATGTCAAGTGTGGTTTACCATAGACAGAAATTAGGAATGTTTTATAACCTAAAACTTTTTCTTAAAAATTCTTTTAAAAATATATTGGTTCAAATGACTGTTATGAACTTTTCAATTTTTGATTCGTAAATATACTTTTCACTTAATGATATCACCAAATTGCTGCCTTGAAAGCAATGAAGAATTTTAAACAATTTTTAAATATTGTAAATTATTTAATTAAAATTTTAAAAAAATGAAAACAATTCTTATAAAAATTAATTATTCAGTGAAAAAAATTTCTTAAGACAGTGTCCTTAATAAATCTTATTTAGGTATGTTCAAAACTTTGCTGAAAAAGAGCATACCTTGATTAAAATAGCCCCAAACTTGATTAAACATTTTTTTATTGTCTAAATGTTTATGGTAGGAAAAAAAAAAATTGTTTGAATATTTTTGAATCCTTTCTAGCATGTCTGAAATTTTAGCTAAAAATTTTGATACGTTTTTTGTTTTTTGAAAAGTGATGAAATTCTCCATTTAAAAATCTTGTAAAATTCAATTATACTTTTTTCAAAAGTTATTTTAGGAAAATTAGAAAATTTAAAGTATACTTAATGTAAATTGTATAAAACATTACTTAATTTTTTAGTAGAAAAATTTAGTTGGAAATAAGAGAAGCATGTCTAACCGTAGTGATTGGTTTTGGAGGTGTGAATTGACATTTACGTCAATGTATTGACAACTAATGTTAGGGCAATTTATCAGAAAGAAGGGCAGAAGTGACAGTATTTTTAATTTTTATAGTGTACCAGCTTATTGAACTATAAAGTAATTCTTAAAAATTAAATACTTTCTAGTATTTATTGATTTCTTTTAGAAACTTTTTTAATTATGTCCAAAGCCTGCACTATTTCTGTCCCTAAAATTGAATCTACAAAAAGAAAAATTAATAATTGCAGTATATCTCTCACTGAAAAAGAAAAAATTATATTTAAAAAATGAAAAGAAAATACTTAGTGAAATATGTAAAAAAATTTTGAAAATGATGATGATGATTGGTCAGTCAGAGAATTTGATACGCTATCAGGAGAAACAAACACATGTGACATTATTTCGGAATTGTGCTTCCATAGTTTTGTCAGAGGCGATTTTTATACATTTTTTGGCATATTAAAAAAATTATTGTAAAAATACACCATTTTGCAGATTGTAAAATGCTTTCAAATTTAAGATCTTTAAAACTAGATCTTTTAATAAGAGTATTTCCAGAGATGTACAGTTTCAAACAATTTTAAAATATTTAATAACTTTATCACATTTTGCATTTAAAATTAAAAAAAAAAAGAAAACTTCTTGTAAAAATTCATTTTTCATTAGAAAAATATTTTGGCTGCAGATAAAAATATCCTTAATATATATTATTCAGAAAAACCATTAAAAGCTTTTTTAATTAAATAATGTCTTAGTTTTATTGGGTTTTGTATTTTACAATTCAGACCTAAAGTAGAACCAGTTAAAAAAAAAAAAAAAAACAGATTTTCAACCAAAATTTCAAACGTGATAGAAAGGAATAAAAAATTTTAAAAAATAATTTAAAAATACTTTGGTCTTTCCTCTTATTAATAAAAAACTTTTTCACAATAAAACATTGTTTTCATTAAGTTTGGGGCCCTTTTTCATCATGCTATACTGCTTTTTGGCAAATTATTGAACATACCCAATCATATTTATCAAAGCAATTAAAAGCTTTTCTAATTAAATAATGTAATAGTTTTATTGCATTTTTTATTTTAGAATTCAGAACAGATTTTCAGAGAAAGGGCCAACTGTTTTACTAAAAAAATTGATTATTTACTTTCTCCAAGAAGGAGTCTTGCTTTTAATTAATAAAAAAATCCCCGCCCTAAAAATTGAATTTCTCGAAATGTCATGAAATTAAGTAAGAGGGTGAAAACATGTTAAAAAAAAAAAAAACTTTTTTAAAAGATTTTCTAAAAAAGAATTTCAAAAATAATTTCATTCATTTCTGAATATGTCCTGAAAGTTTCATTAAAAGCTAACAATTATTTGATTTTTGCAAGAATTTCCAAATTAATGTGTTTCACTGGAAAAAGCGCCAAGAAAAAACTAACCTTTTTTTGGCCACTAATGTAAAAAAAACAAGATTTTTAATCAAAATTTCGAACATGCTAGAAAGGATTAAAAAATTTCAAAATTTAATTAAAAAATATTTTGGTCTTTTCTCTTAATATGAATATTTTGATGGCAAAATTTTGTTTTTTTATTGAGTTTGGGGCCTTTTTTCATCATGCTATGCTGTTTTTTTCGTGAAAAAGTGGAGGTACCTACATGAATGACTGATGAAAAAATTATTGCACCCTAAAAATGAGTTAAGAAAATAAGACTTCAAAATTTTATCCTTTCTCTTTCCATTGTTGGTTCAAAGTTTGGAGTATATATCAACAATTTAAAAAAAGGAAGTCTTTTTGCAAAAATAATTTTTTTTTCTCACTTCCTCCTCCCCAAATATTTTTGATAACATTTCTAATTTTATCTTTTTAACAAGAACTTAAATCATAATATGAATGTCAAATTGTAATCCATGTCTGTCTTTACACAAATATTGTCATTTTAGATTTTTCAGATTTACTACTCACATTTTCTGTTCTAATCAATCAGTGAAAAATAGATAAAAATTCCTGATTTTCATCTTCAGAAATGGAGAGAAAGTCTTGAATATCCAACAAAAATATTACACATCCAATTCTGTAATAAATTCTCAGACAAACAGATTATCAATGACTTATTGCATTAACTTTATTTCAATTGCCAATCTCTAGAATATTTCTTATTTTTTTCGTTTTTCATCTGCTCTTGACTTTAGAGCAAATAAATTTTTTTAACAATTTCTGCTTTTGTTCTTTTAGTCTTGATATTTTTCATTAAACTAACTTGTCTTATTTTGATTGAATGAGAACTTTTCAGTATTTTGCTTACTTTTTTTATCCAAAACTTCTCTTCTGTCATAAATATTTGAAACTTTGGCCAGTTTATATGCAATTCAGAAGTGAAAGCTGTCGATCATTGGGGTGGGAGAGTCTTTCTTTACAGAACTATTTTGATCTCAATAAATTTTTATTATTTTGCTCTCATTTGTATAATTTTTTATTTCCTGTCTGCAGAGAAGCATGACATTATTTGACACTGATTTGCAAATTTTTTGCTGAAGTTTTCTAAAATATTCTCTACCATGTTGACAACCCAAAATATTTGTGATCAATTTATAAGTTTTCTCATAGAAAACTGAGCATAGCATTCTTTACAAGTCAAGTCATAGTGCAAATCATGTCCAGAACTGGAAACCTGTCTCAAATCTCGTTCCACTGGAGGCAAAGATTTTTAGTTTGGGTTTGTGGTTTTTTGCTGTTGTAGTTGGCTTAAGAAATTCAATGAAAAAAGTAGAGATTAAGAACCTAATTAATTTGGCTTGAAACATTTATCCTTTTTACCTTGGTATATTTTTTTCTTTACTAAAGTCTTTATTAAGGTCTTATTACAATTAATAAAGCTTTGAATTCATCACTTCCCACCCTGTTAACAAATGGGTACAAAATGTTATATGTATTTTAATCTTTGAATTGATTATCCATGTTAAAACAATTTTAATGAAACAAAAACCATATCAGAAATATGAATTCCAAAACAAAAATATGACACAAAACAAAATAAACATAAAGTAATTTTATTGTTTAGAAAGAAAGTCATTATTGTTATGCTAACTTATTTCGTCATAAATGTTTTTTTATGATTCTAGAAGTTAAAAAAATTGACTTTTAAAATTGTGTGGTTTAGCAGCAGGGTTAGGGTTAACATTTTGTAACAACCCCCTACACACACCTGTTTAGAATATTTAAAAATATTGGATTAAATGTATTGAATTGAATTCTTAATAAATGATTTTTCATTAATTTTGTCATAGAAAATATCATATTTTCTCCTATTTTATGTTTCTTAATGGTAAACTAAACTAAAATTGAACATGCATTTTTTAAAAATAGCTTTGAGAAAAAAAAAATTTTATCAATATATTTGTTACAAATAAAAATATTGAGAAAAATATTAACTTTATGTAACAAATAATAGCATTTTTAAATAAATTTTGTAGTGTAAAAACAAAATTGAAAGTTTTCAGAAGAAAAGTCTATTAAAATTAAGCATAATAAAATAATATACACTATTTACAATTGGACCATTATCCTCATCTTTGTTATTGTTATCACAATATTTTGGCTGTTGTGCCCTCCTGTCTTCGTCTGGTGTTGTATGTCAATTCAGTTCATGTGAATTTTGTGACATGATAATTGTTGAGTTCTTTAGGCTGTGCATACTTCAACTCAGTGGAAACAAAGTGTGTAATAAATGAGCAGTACTAAAAATAAGATGAGATTTCCCTAGAAATGTGGAGTGGAATGAGAACAGTCTACCTAATGTAGATTAAATAAAAGGTTCAGTTTTGATTTCCCTCTAGGTTGCCCTGAGATCAAACATACACCCATGATGAAAGCTGCATGCCTGTAAATAAATAATTTCTCATCCAAGAGATTTAGGCAGAAAACATTTATTAAAATTAACTTTTGTGTGAGAGCTTTTGAAACATTTGTAATAAGAAAAAAACTAGAAATATAAATAAAATAAATCGTATAAAATATAAAAAGTAAAAATGTCTTAAGTCGCTACAGCACTGAACTACTGCAAATCCAACCCCAAACTAAAAATCTTTAATCCCAGTAAAACAATATTTGACATAGTCATCCAAGTCTGGGCGTGAATTGCCCTATGACTTAGCTTTACAGTCAAAAACTGGCAATTTCCTCTAAGCAAATCTGGAAACTTGAATAGAAATCTAAAAGTTTGTTTTTGTTTAGATTCAGATACTATGTCTGACATAAATTTTATTTTGTAAAAAAAAAAAAATTGGTTGAATTCTTTGCTTTATTCTTGACAAGTATTTCAGATGATTTGAGTTTTTTTCTCTATTTTGTCTTTTTCTTTTCATTTGAAACTGAAAAAATATTTTAACATCACTTTCCAAAAATGAACATCTATTTATACAAAGTATGAAAAAATAGGAAAAAAAAAACTTTTAATGTATATTTTTATGGGTTTGGTTAAAAGAGATTGGGGAGAATGGAGGTAAAAGACTTCGATTTTCAAAGCAAACAGACTTTTCCCAACTGGAAGACAATCTTCTATCCTCCAATACTCCAGCGCACAAATAAATATTAAAAGCAAATGATTAAGAGTTGCCCACCTTACATCAAGACGAAAATAACCATTTGAATTGCACATTTTAAACGTTTTTATTCTTCCTTTTTAGCTACGTTTGAAATTTTAATTTTTTTATTTTTTCGTCAGCCGTCGCGTAATATTCAGCATTACTTCTTTTTTATTTATTTAGCGCTTTTTTAAGGTTGAAAAAAACATTAATTTGGAAATCCTTGCAAAAATCAAATAATTGTCGGATTTCAATAAAACTTTCATAACTTATTCAAAAATGAATGAAATTATTTTAGAAATGTTTATTTTTTTAGAAAGTCATGGTAAAAAATTTTTTATATATCTGTTACACACCCACTTGAATTTTTTGAAAACTTGAAAATGAACATCTCTAATTTTTTAAATGCAGAAGGCTTTAAAGAATATAAATCATAGTTTTTTGGGTTTTTTTTGTAAATCGAGGAGCGTTTCGACGCAAACTTTAGGTCTGAATTGTAAAATACAAAACCCAATAAAGACATTATTTAATTAAAAAAACTTTCAATGGCTTTTATAAATAATATATATTTAAGGACATTTTTGTCTGAAGCCAAAATATTTTTTCGATGAAAAATGAATTTTTACAATAATTTTTTTTTTTTCAGTTGTAAATACAAAATGTGATAAAGTTGTTTTGTTAAATATTTTAAAATTAAGTTGGAACATAAACATCTCTGGAAATGCTCTTATTAAAAGATCTATTTTACAGATCATAAATTTGAAAGCTTATTACAATCTGCGAAGCATCCTATTTTTACAATAATTTTTTAATATGCCACAAAAAAAATATATTAAAAACGTTTCCGACAAAACTACGGAGGAACAATTCAGTAATAATGCCCCGTGTTTTAAGTGTTGTTTCTTCTGAGAGCGAGGATCCTGCCTCATAAATTGCGTTGATTTCGTATCAAATTCTCTAGTTGACCGAACATCATCGTCGCATTTCCAAACATTTAAATTTTTTTTTTTTTTACATATTTCACCAAATATTTTTTTCATTTTTTTTTCTTTTTTAAAATATAATCATGTTTTTATTTTTCAATGAGAGAAATACTGTAATTATTATTTTTTCTTTTTTAGATTCAATTTTAGGAACAGAAACAGTGCAGGCTTTGGACATATCTTCGTTAAAAAGTACCCAAAAATCAATAAAATATTAGACGTTTGAAAGTATTTAATTTTTAAGAATTATTTTATATTTAAATAAGTAAACTGGCTCAATTAAGATTCGATAATATTGTCACTTCTGCCCTTCCGACCGATAAATTGCCCTGACGTTAATTGTCGATACATTGACGTAAACGTCAATTCACACCTCCAAAACCAATCGCCACGGTTAGACATGCTTTTCTTATTTCCAATTAAACTTTTTCTGCTAAAAAATTAAGTAATGTTTGTTTCAAATTACTTAAGTATACTCGAAATTTTCTAATTTTCCTAAAATAACTTTTGAAAAAGATATAATTGAATTTTACAAGATTTTAAACGGAGAATTACACTTTTGTTTACAAAACTGTCAAAAATGGCTGACATGATCGATTTTATGTACATTTTGATGAAACAAACAAACAAGATTTTTAACCAAAATTTCGGACGTGATAGAAGGGATTAAAAATTTTAAAAAATATTCAAAAAATACTTTGGTCTTTCCTCTTAATAATAACAAACATTTAGCCGATAAAAAAATTGTTTAATCAAGTTTGGAGGCTTTTTTCATTAGAGTATTTTTTAGTGAAGTATTGAACAAAGCTATCTAAGTAGTAATATTTTATTTATTTATTATTTATAAAATATTAAATTTTATATTCCCGGTGACTAACGAGGGTGGGCAGGACTATAATGCCTGGTAGTTTGTGACGTATGAAGTTTTCCGTTAGCTTGCAGTAGAATTACCCCTTTCCTTTTCACTAGTCCAAGCCAAAATGTTTACAGCTTTTGAGGCATCAGTTCTAAATCAGACAATAGGACTCTGCCATGATAGTTTGACCAAGTCGCAAGAGGATGTAATGGGTTATTGACCCCATTACAGCACCACCAAACAGGAGGATATTTTGGCACGTGAAGATTTGTTTTTGGGAATGTAGAGGTGAGAGTAAATGTATCGGCGTGTTTCTAATTATCATGCAGAAATTGCTTTTCACCAATGGCAAGCAGAGGGTAATCTTCCCAAATGCCAAAAAAGCATAAATTTTTAAACACTCTGACAGCAACAATGTGTCGCTTTCTGTAAGCTGCTAATCATCAGTTAAATTTATGTTTTCTGACCATTGCATAAGCTGCCAAACCCCACACACCAAACCACCCCACCCAGCTATTCTCCTTAGGTTTGAATATTTCTTGGATGAGTCTCTACGTCTTTTCTCAATTATTCATTATCGAATGATAACTTACAAACACAATCAGGATCATCTTGAAGATCCAGCTCACCAAAAACTAATTTTCGGAATTAACGTTCTGAATCCAATCCCCAAGCATTGATGATGTTACGGATGACTTCGGCAGAGCAATGGCCGAATTTGAACTGGAACCATTTGACAATCGTGTTTATTCGCCTTTGTTTCGATACTCCATTAAAAAAAATCAATTGGAAATAATTTTAAAGGTTAGAAGCTTTTAAAATGGTACATAGCTGATCTATATATCATTAAAGTGAAGGAAGCACAGCTAACAAAAAAAAAATGATCACGTTAATACAATAACGGTCATTTATTTTCCTTCAACCTTAGGAAACTGCGCTTCTTACCTATTACGATATTTGTTTGTGTATGGGGCGGGGAGGGGCAGTATTTCTGATTGACTTTAAACCGTCAGAATGAAGCTAATTTTATTTCTTTAGAGAAGTAAGTTGGATTTACTGCAATGGGACAGTCATCTCAACTTGCTACAAGAATGTTACTTTAAAAATATAACACTCTATCATTTTATTGTTGAAATTGTTAAATGTAACCATAACATCAATGCTAACAGTTTCTTCTCTCGCACTTCTTGAAACTGTTGATTGATATCTGGAATTGTGCGACCTCAATGAGATTTTGGGATTTTTCCAAACCCCTTAATTTTAATTAAATGTTTTAACCAGAAACCTACAATTTTCCTCGGGCTTGATTTTTTTTTTTCTTCACAGTGCACAAATTCGATAGAAATCCATTACTGCAATTTATTCGCATTTAAGAAAGACGTAATATTTGTATAGTGATCAATTTGTTTCGATTTATTTAATAAAACCCAACTACACTTGGCAACTAAATGTCTTACGAAGAGTAAACTTCCCGTCACTGATTTCATTTTTTTATTACGTGTGATCGTTCAATCAGTTTTGTATTCCAATTTTTTTTTTTCTAGTAGGATATCCTTCTTTTACCCAAATAGACTAAAAAGCCGTTTTTATTTATTATAGGTTCCTCCACGGAAACGCTAAAAAATCAGAAGACCGTGATAAAAACATGCTTCAAACGTAATGAAAACATGAAAGCTTCAAGAAAGCGTTTTCATTTTCAAAAAATCATTTTAAACCTAACATAGTAGAGGTGCCTAATAACAATTCAACTCGATGTCCTTATGTTCCCAACAATATCAAGAATCATATGAATCGACTTAATTGAAAAGAAAATACCGGACATTTTACTTGTAGAACAGCGAAAACCAATCCTAGTTTGGCAGCAAAATGTCATGTAGCCTTATGCCACACTTGGTCAATCGGGACGAAAGAAAAATATGTTTGTTTGCCTAGATCAATGCAGAATTGTATTGCTTTACCAATCGATTTTCCAAAGTAAGTCATTTATAAACTTCCGAAATTTCTGACGAAGCAATTAAAAAATGGAACCGGCTAGATGAGTTAGAATATTTCACACTGACTCTAGTGGCCTGAATAAAAGTCAGAGATTTGGATGCTAATTTCCAAAACAAACAGGTTGCTCTAGCTACAATTATTTTAGTAATGCTTTTCTTCAGTTGTCCTTGTGCGGTATGCAGTTAAACTTAATAATCATATCCTTTATAGAGGCCTAAATTATTATATTTTTTAAAAATTTTATTTGCGCCTTGTTCCATCAGTATTTATTTCAACATATACTCACACATCTCTATAAAAGATGGGAAATGAGTGGTAAACTATTTCGCCTTCCCAAGCAAAATTTTCAATCATGACAAATGGAAAATACTAAACTCGGTAATAAAAGTACATTCTAATAAAAATGGAACGTAAATTCTTGTGAATTAGAGTTTTATCATGAGAATGAATTTCTCTGGTTGCAAAAATGTCTTTTTTAGTACTTTCGTCTACTTTTCTGTCCAGCGAAGAGACTACGCCATGTGTATACAATATGATTTAGCCTGTTATTTTTTGGTTCGGTAATCATTCGCTTCTCCCTCCCACTCCACTATTTTTTATTGCATTATGCGATGTTCAAAACGAACACCCAGAAAAAGGTAATGGTCTGCTTAATCACAAAATGCACGGCTGTCACGATAGCAATTTTATTCGGGAACACAATAAAATAAAAATAATATAATAACAAAAATAAAAGTTTTTATGTAAATTACAACAACCAAACAAAACGTCTTAAATTAATACTTGGTGATATGAAAGGTGGCATATGCATAAATACTGTGGATTTTACAAGTAGATCGTTTGGATGCGGCTGCAGAAGTTTTACTCTTTGTACGAAGAAAGACTAAGCAATAAAAAGATAATGTTTGACTTTTTTGCATCCAATTAACCTACCTACGGTAAATCGTAGCATACAAAATCGACATAAAAGTCGGTATCAAAATTTGGTGTTTTAAATTCAGGTTTCATTTCCGCTCGCTCCCAAGTTACCCCCCCTCCCGTACTAATCAGCCTACCTGTCACTCACTGTCCGCCACTTCTCATAACCAAACTCAGTATTTTTTATTCTACAGTGTGGCCTGAAAGTCTTGCCACCCCATACATAATATAATTTTCTATTTCAGTTTGGAAGAGAGAGGGTGATAAGACTTTCGGATCACCCTGTAGTCTAATGTCAAATCAATCAATTTACCAAACATGAGCTTCAATCGGAAAAAAAAACCTCCTCGGTCTTTTTTCTCTTCACATTTTCATTTCATTTGTTTATCATCCTATGATAAATATTCACATTTCATACCAGGATGATCCTGATTTTGGAGAGGTTATTTCCAGTTGAAATTGTCGACAGTTATGCTGCAAATTAAGAATATTTTAACATGGGAATGAGTGTTGGATATTCTCGGTCGCTACAAGAAGCCATTCACACTCAAAAGGTCGTTTGTTCAGATTTTAGGAAATTTGGTGGGTCTAGAACGTTTCAGTACTCCCTATCCTCGTAATTCAATCAGAAAACGAGTCTATAATCAAACAAAACTATTTCCCTAGAGAAATGTAAAAATTGGTTGATCTATTTTTATAAAAGGTTGGGAATGTTCATTTCTGGCCTCGTAGCTGGGCTCAGAATTGTTCTCGTTTTCATGTAAGACAAGGCAAAATGGAAAAAATACCTAATCCTTATCTCCTAGGCAATAATTCTCATTGTACAGGGTGGTTCGAAAATCTTGTCACCTCCTACCAAAAAGTAATAAGAACAATAAAAGAACAAGCAATGCAATAATACAAGGCACATGGACTGGATTCAGTTTATTCATTTTCATTGACGCTGTCACACACCGAGAAGGTCTGAACACCCATCATTTTCGTAGCACAAAATGATGCGGCGCCATGTCCTGTGCGATACGAAGCTGTGCTTTGTTGATTGTTGCAAAGGCTCTCCGAACGCCGTCCTTCAACTGATGGATATTCTGGTATCGTTCATGTGAAACTCTCTCCTTAATGATAATACCCCACAGAGCGTTGCAATAGGTGACAAGATTTTCAGACCACCCTGTACAAACAGACCCAATTAAACGAAGTTTGTTTCATAGATGAATTGGTGTGGAGGCAGATAAGTAAAAAAAAAATAAAGAGCTAGTTGTCATCGTTGGAAAGGCGAACATTTTCCGAAATTCATAGACATAGTTGGTTCTGTGAATTATCCAACTATTGGTAGCTAGAAAATCATGACAAAATCCCGGCTTCTGTAAAAAAAAATATTTTAATTATTTTTAAAAATGTTAATCGTCTATGTTTAATCGTCTAGGTTGTTTTTAATACACGTTTTTTGTAAGAAGTATATTTTTCTGAAGGCCAGACGGTTTGTGTGTAAATTGTTTCATTTTTTATGACCCTTTAGGCTCAAGCGGTTGACCGCCAAACTTATTTGTCGTGGATTCGTTTTTCGAATTCTTGGAGAAGGGTTTCATCATATATGAGAGCTGATTTCTTGAATTCCATGAGATAACTTGAAGGACTGATATCAGCGGATAAAGCCAGAGAGAGAAAGAATGAACCGTTGATGAAAAGCTATTAACGGTCGAGGAGGAAGGTATTGGCGCCCACACTTCAAGAGGACTGGTCTAGCCGATGGGGCCATAAACACACGAACAGAAGACTTTTGGACAGCAAGCGTACAAGGTCGTCAACAGCAAAGAAGGCACCAGTTACCAGCCCAGTGGCGTAGCTAGTGCTTTTTCCTGCACGTTTGCCAAGCATCCCAAAAAGGAATACAGTATTACAATGCACATTAACCGCTTAAATTATATATATATATATATATTTTAAATAAAAACAGACCACTTTAAGGTTCCATGTAATAAATTATTTCACCACAGCCCTTTTAAAGGACTGCGGATCTTGGAAGTAAAGTCTGATGATCCGCAGTCCTTTTAAAAGGGCTGTGGTGAAATAATTTATTACATGTAACCTTAAAGTGGTCTGTTTTTTTAAATTATTTGCTCTGGATTTACATTGAGCTCTCTGGATTTTATCCTCCTTATGTTTACCCATACGGATTACCTAGTTTTTCATAAACTCTCTCTCTCTCTCTCTCTATATATATATATATATATATATATATATATATATATATATATATATATATAATCTACGACGAAATTATTTGTACACCCATCAATTTTAATATTTTTATAAATTTCTCAGATTCTTATGCCCGTATGCCATGTTTGTTTTAATAAGCACACAAAAGGAATATATATTTATGTATTTAGTCCTAGCTATTTATAACTCCTCACTGATAAATTATGGGATAAAAGTACAATTGTGTTTATTTATTTATTTTTTTTTTTAATAAAACTGGGGATAAGTAAAAATAACAAAAACGAAGACGTTACTTCTTTTTTTCTAAATCGGGAAAACTTTAAATACTTTTTACGATATTAAAAGAAAGATAACTTGTTTTTGTTTATATACCCTCTGTTTTGTTTAAAAAGAAAAACAAAAAAAAAACACATTGTACTTTTAATTCATAATTTATCAGTTTTTTAATAATTCTAACAAGTGAGGAGTCATAAATTAAATGCCACATTTTTCTTTTAGCAATGGATTAATCAAGATTGATTTTGGATACTTTACAAATGGCGCCTTCCAATATGTGAATGATGATTTTAGCCACTTCAAAAATGGTGTCTCCTAACAATGTCAAGAGTAACATTGGACACTTTACAAATGGCGCCTTCTATTATGTGAATGATGATTTTAGCCACTTCAAAAACGGTGTCTCCTAACAAAATCAAGAGTAACATTGGACACTTCACAAATGGCACTTCTAAGACGGCCACTACTGATTTTGGATACATCACAAATGGCACCTTCAAAATATGTCAAATGTGATTTTACCTAATTCAAAAACGGCGTCAACTAGCAATTTCATGATGGATATTGTACACTTTACATGAAGGTTGATTTTGAATACCTCAGAAATAGTCAAAATTGATTGGGGTACTTCAAAAATGACGACTTTAAAATATGTGAAGGGTGATTTTAGCTAATTCTCTTAACACTGTAAAGACTGGTTTTGAATACTTCATATATGTCACCTTCAAAATATGCGAAGCGTGATTTTTGTTATTTCAAACATTGTGTCTCTTACCATTGTCAAGAGTGATTTTGGATACTTCTCAAATGGCACCTTCATAATATGTGAAGGCTGAATTTTAACTACTTCAAAAAATCGTGTCTCCGAATTCTGCCAAGAGTGATTTTTGGATAATTCACAAATAGGGCCTTCGAAATATATGACGGTGATTTTAGCTACTTCAAAAATAGTGTCTCCTAACAATATCAAGACTGATTCCGGATACTTCACAAATGGCACCTTCAAAATTTGTGAAGGGTGATTTTAGTTACTTCAAAAATGTCATCTCCTAACAATGTCAAGTGATTTTGGATAATCACTAATCCCTAATGACTCGTTCAAATTATGCTTTGGATGACTTTTGCCACGTCACAAATAGTGTCTCCATAATATGTGATGAGAAATTTTGGCTACACCACATAAAGTGTCTCTGTAACATTTGAGAAATAATTTCTGCCACTTAATATATAATATTACCGAAACAACAGTTAATGTGCAACAATGTATAAAAATTGAAATACAATCATTTTCTCAATCATTCAAATCTTTTTCTCTCTGTTCTTTTTTTTTCATTCTTTCCTTCTTCACTTCATATTATTTTTCTCTTTTTATTTGTTTTATCGTTCGTCTTCTTGTTTTCTCGTTTTTGGTTTTTCTATTTTCTTTCTTTTCTTGTTCGTCTCCTTTTTTATCCATTCTTTCTTCCTCTTCAGTCTTTTTTTTTCTTTGTATTCATTTTCCTCCCTCATTTTGTAGACCGCTTCACTTTCCGATTCGCCATCCTTTTCGCATTAATCACTTTTCTTAGAAGTCCTAATCGGCTTTAGTTAACAGTGTTACTCCACACCAAAGAAATTCCGCTTGACTATTTCAGTTTTTACGCAAACGATAAAGATTCTTGTACAGACTATTTGCTTCATATATATATATATGTGTGTGTGTGTGTGATTCTCACAAGGCGGAGGAAAATGGTGTTCATCTTAATACGGTTCCGGAAGCTCCCCACAATACATATATGCAACTACATTCACACGCACACAACCATGACAGATTTCCTATCAATATATAACGTGCATAAAAACCGTGGGTATGCGATTCAGAAAATATCTGGCCTACTGTGTAGCATGAGAAGACAAAAGGGCTAAAAGATATGCAGACATATAAAATATCACTAACCCCAGAGCGCGCAGACATTAAAAACTATTGATTCTATTCGGAACTAGAAACTTTTGACATTCAGTGGATTGCGAAAAAATCCTCGGCTCAATTTTACTTTGCGAAGTCTTTGGTATACACAGATTGTGTCCCTTTGCATCTCTTGGCAAATATAGAGAAGTCGATATGGCTTAAAATATTATTATTCATAATTCGGATACATAAATGAATGGAACAGAGAGTAACATTTTTCATTTGTTCAATTGATGCTCTACTAAATACAGACTTATGTTCTAACACTTTCGCCCCAGCCCCTCAACCTCCGACGTCTTACTCTCGGGGTTGAGGTGTCTACTCGGTCCTAACCAAACTTAAGGGAGTGTCCGTAGGTCCCCTGAGCATCCGTAGATTATTCGACCGGTCCACTGGTTTAATCCTGCTTCCTGCCCACGTTGTGTTTGGTCTGATCCAAAAAGCAGAAGTGATGTTCACTCATTCACGGTCGACTGAAGATGTAGACACGGCTGGAGAGCCCGCGCTAAGAAATTCAGAATGCAGCAAAAAAAAAATAAAAAAAATTAATATCTGCAGAAAGCTTGACAAACAACTATTCAATGATTGAATTGTTAATGTCTTTTATATAGCAGAAAAGAATAGTATAGAAAAGAAACGGGTTACAAAAAAGAAAAGTAATTGACGTAAAAATGCATACACTGGATTCTGGAGAGAGAGAGAGAGAGAGAGAGAGAGAGAGAGAGTTGTGATTAACTTGTTGTTAAATCGTCTCAGAACGATATATGACTCTTGCGATGGGGTAATAAGATTTCTGTGCACGGTTTAAAGTTTATAGTGGCGTTCCCCCTTAGCAGTAGTAACAGCAGTAGTAATATTCGTGGTACCAGAAGCAGCGGTACTTATATCAACAGTACATGTTAGCGGACGCTTCGTTCCAATCTCTGACGTCACTTTCTCTCCTTGAGTCTCCAACTGGACACTACACTGTCTCTAGCCCAACTGTTGCCCAGGCTAATTCTCTTCTGTTTCTCTCTTCCGTCTGCCTCTTCCGTCTACCTCTTCCGTCTCTCTCTTCCATCTGCCTCTTTTTCAGCATAACTACGCGTTTATATAGAAAAATCCGGCTGGTTACAACTGAAACTTGGCCCTACTAATTCGCACGTAATTATCACGGGGTTTCGGCTGTTTCAACCAAAATCATGTAAATACTAAAGGTCCTCCTTGCTTAGTCAGCTCTATTCCAAGTTTTAATCAATAAAAATTATTTCGTTCATTTCCATTGTCTTTTAATGACCCAGTTCCAATGGGTACAGCTCCTGCCCTAGAGATTTCCCATCAGTAAACGAAATGCTCTGATCAATTTCGTTAGTCCAAATCTACTCCAATTTCACTAAAAAAAATATACGATTCTCTCTGTCACAATGTGCTGTTTCTATGGTTTTGATGAATCTGAGCAAAAATCCTTATTTCTTCTATCATAAAATGTGGATTTAGCCAGTCGTCATAAAATGAAGAAATATTTCTTAAATACATAATAAGAATAAATGAATTTATCGACTTTTACTATGAAGGTCACAACGCATGAAATCATCATTTCATTCATACAACGTAAATATATATATATATATATATATATATATATATATATATATATATATATATAATTATTTATTCGAAAATTATAACATAAATATGTTATAAAATCACTACAAAAATAGCCATTTTGTTTCAACACTTCAATTGTCTTATCAAGTGATGGTGTTGAATGTAGAATAAAGGGTAAAAAAGTTCAAATCAATCAATCATATATATATATATATATATATATATATATATATATATATATATATATATACTCACACACATACATACATACATACATACAATTATAAGATGAAGAAATTATCAACAGTTTATTTAAGGTTTTTAATAACTGTCATTTTATGTTTGTGTGTTTATTATTGAATGGATTTTGATACATTAGATCCTCTACTGACGTATATTTTGATTTAATGCATTTTTATGACTTTTAAATGACACCATCAACCAAAATAATGATTTCAAAATGTTTTCTTGAATTTCAGAAACATTAAAATATTCGATTCTTGATCAATAATATTTGAAAATTCTCGAATCTAGTCGTAGAGACAAATTTTACAAACTAGAGAAAATTATTAAATTGAATGAAAACAAACTTTCTTTGAAGTATTTAACTCTGTGTGTGTGTGTGTGTGTGTGTGTGTGTGTGTGTGTGTGTGTGTGTGTGTGTGTGTGCGGATTGTCAAATCAAGAATTTGACATAATCTTTTCTTGTACGCGTTGCGGGAACGGCTCTGTGGATGCTACCAAAGTTAGTCCACAAAAGCACCATGATGACAATTGTCTTAAGTATTGGAGGAAGAAATTATTCCCTTTACTCTAACCCGGTACCTCTACGAGTTGCTCAAAGATGTTTTGGAACTAGTATATTCGTTATTATTCGAGAAAATAGCTGCACCAACAAATGGATATATTGGTAGTGACCATATGCGGCTCCCAGGGAAAAGGTTTTTCATTCCATCGTGGTTTCAATTCAAATACTTAGCCCTTTGCATAATCAATCACCAAACTGATATAGATGTCAAAATTTTGGACAGCATTTTGAGAGTTAGTGATTTCTTTACTGAAAAGCAGATATTAAATCCACAGCCGAAATAATGGAAATAGTTTTGAATCTTTAAGGGCAGACCACAAGGGAAGAGCCAATGAGTAACAGATAAAAAGGGTGTGTGTAAAACGAAACTAAGATAACTTCAAGTAGTGTAAAAAAAGAAAGAAAGAAAGATTGAATGAATGAAAGAAAGAATGAAAGAAAGAAAGAATGAAAGAGCGCACGAAAAACTTTTTTCTGCACCCCCCCCCACACACACACACTCAAAAAAAAAAAAAATTAAATTCGGAATTAGAAAGCAGGTGCAGTTGTTCGTCTCGCATCCCCAAAAGTGAATCTCCTTGTTATTGGCTCGAATACGTTCAGCCAACTGCCCAAATATCTCGAAGAGAAGTAAAGGCCGAAAATTTATGGCAGCAACAAATGGCATGTGTCACAGAAACGTTCGCGAAATGTTTTTGATCTCACACATTGTTTGAATCCTACTGGCTTCTGTTACGTGTTTTATCATAAGGCTGGCTTTTTACAATCGCAAATTGAGAAGAATGTTTACTTGTCTAGAACGTTTCGAGTTCTTTCTGCATGTAAGCTAAGCTTTGTTAGGGGATCTATCCGTATAAATATATATACCAGATTAAGTACTGTTGATGTGAATTGGATGTTTAGGCATGAGTAATACTTGGAGTAACACCCAAATATTTATTTCTTTGTAAACTGAACGGATAGGCGAATAGTGGAGTGGATGGCTACTTAGAAAATAAAGCCCCCAACACCAGTTCGAAATCTAATATAGGTGACGTATTTGACATATTAAAAATGCATGAAAGTATTTTTCCCTATCTATTTATTTCAAATTTAATTGTGCTGCTGAAATACATAGAATAGGTAGCAAGCCTTTCGCTGCTTTATCGCTATTTCCATCGAAAATTCTCGGACGAAACACATTCCTTGATTTCGCCGAGTCTAAGACCCGCCATGTCACTTATATTGTATCAAATCACTCAAATTTCCTCTATTCCATCTGTGAGAAGTCAGTTCCACTTGTACAACGTAAACCTTACTGTAAAAAAAAGAAAAGATATTCCTTTATTTCTAATGCTCTTTATTCATAACGAGCCCAGAAGAGCAAAGCGGTAAAATAATTTGAAATTCGTTTTGAAATAATTACTTTTCCATCATTTTCAATTTGTTATGATTAAAAGAATTTGATATTTTTGTTCAATACCGTCTTTATTTAATTTCAAATAGTTTTATACCTGGATAGAAAGAAAATCAACAATATGACGACGTCTCTTTTCAATAAGGTACATCATCTTGCTGATGACTAGACAATAAATGAGTCTGTGTCAATGACTGAACAATAAAGGAATGAAAATTTATCCATGAAAACATTACACTAATATCTAATTTCAAAAACCTTTTCGGAGACATCTTCTTAGACACACACACAAAAATATATATATATATATATATATATATATATATATATATATATATATATATATATATATATATAATACAATATAAGGTTTGTCACTAAACTGATTGATGTTACCTTCAACATCCCGATTCCAAAGTTTTGTAGATAGATCCCTGGGAATGACTTGGTACACTTGAAAGAGGTTATCAGTAATTAGCTGCTTATACTTCCCGATTTTTCTTTCTTATATGCACTTTTCATTGGAGCAAGTTTTTTTTTCATGGTGCATGTGTGCGTGCGTTCGCGCACGTGTGCTTATGCACCTGTCTTGTGCTTATGCAAATGTTGTGCTTATTTGTCCTTTTCATCGTTTTTTTCACTTTGCATTTACTGCTTATTGATTTTTTTTTTTACCTTTTCTCTCTTTTCTTTCAATTGTAGCTATTTTTACTCCGCTTTTACGCATATACTGTTCTTTAGGTACCTCCAAAGAAAAGCGATACCTAAGGTTTAAAATGAATTTAAAAAAATGAAAAGTCGTTCTTGAAGCTTTTATTTTAGTTTTAATTTCAAGCTAATAGATTTAATTTAATATTTCCAACAGGCAAAATACATTGCTGTATTTCAAAACGAATTTAAATTGATTGGAATGAGTTTGTTCTTTGAAATCGCGAATATTTCGCCATATTTACAATTCCCTTAGCACAACGTAATTCTCTTTATTTAAGTACCTTCATGAGATCGCTAAAAGAAGAGCATAGCATTATGAAAAAGACGCCAAACTTGATGAAAACATAATTTTATCATCTAAATGTTTATGTTATTATTAAGAGAAAAGATCAAAGTATTTTGGGGGTATTTTTTTTACATTTTTAATCGTTCCTAGCATGTCCAAAATTTTTGTTAAAAATCTCGTTTTATGAGTCAGTAAAATTGACAGATAATCAATCATGTCAACCATTTTTTTCCATTTGTAAAAAAATGAAAATCTCAGTTTCAAATTCTTTTAAAAATTAATTATAATTTTTTCATAACTAATTTTAAGAAAATCAAAATTTATAATGTTTATTTAAAATATTTTAAAACAAGCATTACTTAGTTTCTGCGCCGAAAAGAATTAGCTTGAAAATAAAACAAAGCAGGTTATAACATTTTGCGTCACTTATCGTGTTGATTGATGATTTCATCACGTATTGACAGTTTACGTGAGGAAAAGTTATCGTGCGGGAGGACATATGTGATATAATTATTTAGATTTAAGTTTACAAATTATTTACCTCGTTATTTTTAAGGAAAACTTTCAACTTTTTTTTGTACTTAGCTTTCACCTTTACGTTTACGATGCTTTATGGAAAATATATTATAAAAAATTTAAAATAAGACTGTTAAGAGTGACATTAAATTTCATAAGAAAGGTATCTAATTAATTTATAGGCACCTTTCTTATGAAATTTATCAGATGTGTACATAAAATACTATAATTTTATGTACATTTATTACATTTTACTGTGTTATTTGTATTTCCATTCATTTTATTATTAATTTTGATATTTCATTTATGGAAAAATGTCATAACTGAGATTAATATAAAAATAAGATCATATAAATTAAAGTTTAGCAGTAGTTAAATTTCATAAGATGATACTGTTACTTGTAGGTACCCTTCTCAGTTGAAATTGAAAACTCAAATTAACTTCTCCATACGTGTTTCGCAAAAGTAAAGGGCTTAACAGCGGAGAAAATGCTGAACTCAAATAATGCAACTAAATTGTATTCTGGTTGGTCTTCCGTACTTGATAATTACTGTCCGACTATAAACACAAAAAATTACATTTCTTAATTACCATGGCTAATCTGATTGGTCCAAATTATACAATTTTCAAAGCGCTGAACAATGACAATCTCACACGGACATTTTGAAAGGTTGATGTTGCTTTTAACTAATGTTAAAATATTTTTAAAAATTCAATTTAAAATTTTTTTTAAAAATCTTTTTAAAATTAAAGAAATAAGAAATAATTGTATTAAAAATTCAATTTTCATTGAAAAAATTTTTTGCTTTCAGAAAATATTGTCCATATTCATAAAAACAAATTAAAACAAATAAAAGCATTTGAAACTAAATAATATATTTGTTTTATTGAGTTTTGTATGTTACAATTCACAGCTGATTTTCAGACGTTGGCCAAAAAAAAAAAAAAAAAAAAAACATGACTTGCATTCTTCAAAGCCTTGTGCTTTTAACTATTGTAATCACTAAAACCGATGGTCTCCAATTTCTAGAGTTTTTCATAAAATTAGTTATGGGGGTGTTAATAAATATATAAAAAAAAATTTCTGCCATGACTTTAGTAAAAAAAAACACATTTATAATAATTTCGATCATCTGTGAATAGTTTCTGAAAGTTTCATTAACATCTGACAATTATTTTTATTTTTGCAAGATTTTCCAAATTAATGTGTGTAAATACAAAAAAAAACGCGCTAAAATTATCTATGTTATTTACTACCCCTTGTTGCGACAAAGTGAAACAAGGTTTTTAAATCAAAATTTAGAATATTCTAAAAAAAGATGGAAAATTTTTAAAAATAATTAAAAAAAATTTAGTCTATCCTCTTCATAAAAACATAAGCATTTTGACGATAAAATTTTGTTTTCATAAACTTTGGCGTCTTTTTCATCAGACTATGCTCTATGTTTTAGCGATTCCGTGGAGTGACTTAGGTTAAAAAACCCAGGTTTTTTTTTTTGTGTGTGTGTGTGTGTGTGTGTGTGTGTGTGTGTGTTTGTTCCTTTATATATGGGATCGGATTTCTTACATTTTTCAGCCGATAAAACAAACATCCACTTTTGGTGGGGGGCAGGTAGTATTTCTTATTGTCTTGCACACTTTTTTCTTTATTTATACATTCAGAATGCTTTAAAAATTCCATTTACAAGACAATTGTTTATAATAAAATTCTACTTCTATTCAATCGGGGGACTCATCATAACGATATTGAAAACAATGTTTTTATTTGAGTTTGACCAATTCGTAAAAAAAAACAAAAATCTAAGACATGCGTGTCCGTCAACCTAAACAATAATCTAACGATCTCTACTGATTTTACGAATACAAACATTGGATAATTCTTTATCTTTAGGGAAAGATAATTCCACGTACTTTAGGGCCGTTTTTACAATTCCCTTTGCAATTTGTTACAAGGCAGATCAATAAGGCATTGGTTCTATTTGAAATTAATTCAATATTTAAAAAAAAGTATTAAGAAATAATTTAAAAATGCCGACGTAAGAAATCTGATAGACAAAAAACAACAATATTTCGAAGATGATAATTATTAAGGAAAGAACACAGTACTTGTAATAAATTAATAAACCCAAATAAAGTTAATATTTTTTGTATTAGAAACGAGTGGAAAATATATTCAAATCAGAATTCTAATTATGAATCACCACAAGCAAAATATGCAATTTTTTTTACTGTATTCAATAAGTAAAAATCATAAATTGTAAAAGATTACAGAGAAAGGCTACCTACATTTTTCAACCGATTTCAACAAAACTTCACTTTTTGGGGGCAGGTAGTGTTTCTTATTGTCTTGCACATTTTTTTTCTTTATTTTTACATTCAGAATGCTTTAAAAATTCCATTTACAAGACAATTGTTTATAATAAAATTCTATTCACCAATCGATAGACTCATAACGATTGAAAACACTGTTTTTGTTTGAATTTGGGTTTGACCAATTCGTAAAAAAAAAAAAAAAACTAATTAAGACATGCGTGTCCGTCAACCTTAAACAATAATCTTTGTCAATTTTATTTTTCAGTCATTATGATGGTCGATACTTGATCTATCTCTTCCTGTTATATCCCTGGGGAACGCCGGGCTCTACTGCTAGTAATCACTAAACTGAATGCTATTGAATTTATAGAGTTTTCATAAAATTAGTTTGTGGGTGGGGGTAATAAATATAAAAAAAAATTCACCCTGACTTTAAATATATATATATATATATATATATATATATATATATATATGTGTGTGTGTGTGTGTATAATCATTGGATTTCGAGGATAATCTCGAAAAGCAAATAAAAATAAATTATTATGGCTAGAAATTCAATGAAAAATAAATCTGTCCAGACAACTGCAGTTTTGAATCAACCAACAATATGCAGCCATTATAAGACTGTTGATCTCAATGACCCATGTGACCCCTTGATGTAAAGGATAATGGGAAACTATTCTTGTGAAGATTGGTTAATAGGACCAAATATACTTTTTCTCTCTGGTATTAATATTCCGGAACTTTTAATCCTAGAACCGGCAGGAGGTCAAATTCAGTAACGTAAAAGCCAGACTTCTTGGCTGGTCTGCCAACCCTGCCCAATGCAGAGAGAGCCGTTGACGCAGATGGTGTTTACCTTGTTAGTGGTTAATTAATAGTATTTACTGACCAGTAGGCTACTGAGTTATTAAAAGATCAGGCATCAAGTAGAACGCCTTCGGATATTTCGGGTCAAATTAGCAATCAGCTCGTTATTATAAGCACATTACCCATCAAAATGATAGAGTTATTTACGTATGAAGTGGCACTTCTTGCCAACGAATATCATCATCGTCATCTGTATTCTCTTGAATAAACAGTAATCAGTTTCTCCCCCGTCTCCATTATATTGTTCCTTTTCCGCCATTTAATCTTATTCCTTTTCTTTCTTTCTTTCTTTCATTTGATGTAAACTCAAAATCTGACATAATGAAAATGTTCAAATCATTCTTGACACGGTTGCTATCCATTTTTGAGCTTTTTCTTCTATGTTTTTTTTTTTTTTTTTTTTTTTTTGATAAAATTACCACAGCCAATCTTAACAAAAATGAAAACACCAGGAAAATATAGACATACATTTTCCAACTTCTGTCTGCCCACGTCGCGGCCGATAAGCGTCTGCTTCTTTTACTTCAGGTCTTCTCATCTTCCACATGGTGACTTATATAAAAAATACCAGCAATAGAATTTATAAAAAAATTAATAACAATATTTTTTTGGAGTGAAATTACCTGCAATACATTTTATAGTAGAATTACTAAAAATACATTTTATAATAAAAGGACCAATAATACACTTTTATTGTAAAATGACAATCAATACATTTTTACTTCAAAATGACCAACAATACATTTTATAGTAAAATTGAAGACATAGCATACATAGTAAAATAAAATTAAATAAAAAAAAAACGAAATTATTTATTTGCTTAATCTCATTTCTCGAAACGCGAAACAAGTTTTCACTTCTTGTTTGATTTTGTATGAGTATTTGGTAAAAACAGGTAACTAACTAATTATAATTTAATCATGAAATAATGTCACTCGAATTAATTATAATGTTTGAATTTTCATATTTACATTTTAGCATTAAGTAACCCATGCCGGTTGATATGCCGCTAAAAAAACAATCAAGCAACCAAAACAGCTTTTATTATGCAAACAAAATAAGTAGAACATACATTTTTTAATGAATTCAAAATATATAAGTGACAGGGACATATTTTGCAGAATATCCCATTTACCTGAATAAACTATTATTTTATTATTGTCCATGTTAATCTGAGTTTTTTGCATTTTTCTTCTGTTCCAACTTTAACCTATTTGTAATAGTTTTTGTTTTCCAGAGATTCTTGCTTAAATATAGTTTTCCATTTTCAAAATCATCTCTTTTAATGATGGATCACAGATTTTCTATTGGAATAATATCTAGAGAAACTGAGAGTCTTTCCATTTGTTGTTGTCTTTGAACCCCCCCATTTTTTTTTTAGGGGTTGGCAATAATCCGATTTATAAAATGTGGAGGAGCATTGTCTTGAATTCAATAAACACTTTACCTGAAAGATTCTTTTTTTCTGACCCGTACCTACCAAAAGCCCTTTGTCCAAGAACTTACATTAAATTTCTGACACAATCATTGAAGGAATCTATAAACTTACTACTTACTTTATTGCACCGAGCGCGCGTGGAAACCCTTTGACTGTTGACGCGTCTATTAACACACCTATCACTTCTCAACCTACCCACCATACTCCCCCCCACCCCAGATGACTCAGAGGTCTGCCTCTTCTTTTTTTTTTTTTTTTCTCTTGGTCGCGAGTCTTTAGCTCCATTTTGTTGAGTAATATCGACAATACATTCTTCTCCCTTCTTGGTTGGAGCAGGTGTGTCGTCTCGATAGGGTTGATTCACGTTTCCCCAAAATCTTACAATATTGGGATTGACGGCGAAGTCTAGTGTGAACCCCTTATATATGTTGTGCACTATAAACAAAACTGCATAATTCTCGTCGAAGATGACATAATTCCTGTGGAAGAGCACACAATCCCTGTCCATAGCCGCCGTAAACTTTTGTCGTATTCGCCCAGGCGCTCGTCGGAACTCAGTCTCGAATAAGAACTCGTTCAATGAAATGACATCACTGGTGATAACTTTAACAACAGGTTTATTGAATATAAAGAAGAACTTGTTGAATAGAATGTCTCTATTAGCTACTGCAAATCAAAATACTCTACTGCAGGAGTGGTGGTTTGAACATTCTGGTTGCACCCGTTAAAGGGATGTCCAGTCAATTATTCGGTTATGCATGTATCTGTGTTTCGCATCGGCCCGGAAATTGCCGGTGTTCTCTTTACCGACGACTGACTTATTTCAGTCCGTTCCGAGCCACCGATATGCAACAGAAAATGATAATTCACAATGTCCAAATTTCATTATCTCCCTATTCCAGTAAACTGACAATTTGGCTTGTCTTACTCGTATTAAAAATCGAAAATAATGTCAGCTATAAAAATTTTAGAAAAAAGGCACACGTCCCTTAGGCGTTATGGTATTTCCTTTGTATATTCAAAATCTCTCTAATCTTTTTATAAAGATATTTTTCCTGGCTGGCCAGCACAAACATTCTATATAAACAAACGGTTCCCTGGTTCTTTGTACAGATTTAGATCATTATTTTCTACAACTACAGACATTCTTTACCGATAACCTACTGTAAACAACGTCTGTTTTTCTAGTTTCTTAGGACCCTAGCAATTCGGACAATACATTAATTGTCTCTTTTTTATCGGCGGGAAATCTTCATATATATAAAATGGAAAAATATCATTAACTCCATTATTGAATATATATATTTATATTATGATAAATAACGATCGAATCACATAATAAAATGTCGCAGCCCCAAATGAGTTATAGTTAATATTTCTAATAAAAACAGATAAACTGAAACTTACATAATATGTTGCTCATATAAATATATATCCTCAAAGATTTTTACAACATCAGTTGATTAATGTCAATTTTATAGTGAAAACATTGACTTGCATCATAAAATCTGACATCGTGTTGACTATTTGCGTAGTGGTCAAGTGTTTCAGTAGAGAGTACGTTTAAGTTAAAATAAATGTCATTCTCCTTTTTGCTGTTAAACATTAGGCACCTCAAAATCAATAAGACATAATCGATTTGTCAACAACTAGCATTGATCGATATGCACATGTGGCTAAATAATGTCATCAGCAACTTCAAGACTGTACCCAATGTTTATCGACTTATTTGGCAATATATCAATCTCTCAATCGATATAGATTTATATATTAAAGTGTGTTGTTGTATATATATATATATATATATATATATATATATATATATATATATATATATGTCTTTATATATAGATTTGTTAGAGTAAATATATAAAAGGTGTGTGCGGTGGTGCTATGATTATATCGTAATTTATTATTAATTATAAAGTTTATTCTTTGAAGATTTTGTTTTATGTCAGATATCGAAGAAATAGAAAAATTGCTTACTGAATATTCGATCTTTTGAGTTATAATAATAATCCTCACCCATTGATGGTCCAAGGTTGGTCAAACGCTTTCTCCAACTCCTTCTATGACGAACGTGAATGTGTTATTCTCTGCCAGAAAAACCCTCTATCTCATATATTCATCTTCTGTCTGATCTTTTCCTATGTGGTTTGCTATGCATTGGGCGCTACTCAACCAAACTTGTGCTCCATCTGTTATCCTTTCTTTTACTATGCGTCCCACCCACCTCTATTTTTATCAGTTAATCATTTCTATGTTATCTTCTACTTGATCTATTCAAGGATCCATGTTGTTTTTTTTTGCTTTCTCTTAGAGTTTTCAATCTTTTTTTTTTTTTTGTTTGTTTCCAAGCTATTTTCTTCATTTCTGTGTTCGTCACTCACACGTCATTGCTGGTACTATGCAGCCATTATACATTTTGCGTTTTAATTATATTGGCACCCCGCATTTCATTATACCTCTTTTATTTATTAAACTCTCTTCATCCTATATTATTTCATTTTATTTTCGTGGTCTTATCACTTGGTCTGATAATATGTATTTTGGGACTACTTCCACTTCTTCATTTTCCCTTTTATGATATTTTAAGGAGATAAAGTTATCATTAAACATTAGTTTTGATTAATTTCTGTTGATTTTCAAATCTACATTGAGACATTCTCTTTATAGGCCATCTGATATTTTTTGTAATTTATTCTATGATCCTAATATTGGAAAAAATGTCGGCAAATCGGAAATGGTAAAAATATTCTCCGTTTATGTTTATTTCCATTCTTTACAAGTTCATTTTCAAAATTAACTCTCAAGTCATGCTGTAAACAAGTTACTAGAAATTACATCCATTTATCTCATTCCTTTTCCATTCTTTATCTTGTACGGGTAATTTATTGCAGTATTGTTGTATATATTCTTAATAATGCTTACATGATTTTTTCTAATACCATGCTAAATGTTCTACCGAGTCAAATGCCTTTTCATAATCAACAAACGACAAATTGATTCGTTATATTCGGTTGGTCAGTTGGTCTCTTTCTTGTAGATAGTATATGTGCAACCACGCCTAAATTATATCTGTCCGCAAGGCTGATTTTCACTTGAAATGCTTGTTAGTATATTTGTAAGTACTTTTCAGAATTATTTATACAAGTGGGTACTGAAAAATCGCCATACGAACCAAGAAAAATAATTCTGATTTTTGATGAGATTTTGGAAATGGGTCATGTCGATTATTTTTAATCAACCTTTTATATGTAATAGACTGATAACGACTAATGAATTAAAATGCTGAACTTTTGTGTTACATCTCAGTAGGTATTGGGTAAAGTATAAAAATGTTATTTTTATTATTTTATAAATGTTAAGATTTTAGATGTATAATCGTTTAAGTTGTTTTTTTATAATTCCCGTTTTTTGAGAGAAGGGTATTTTTAATTCCCGTTTTTTGAGAGAAGGGTATTTTTTGAAGTTCAGACGCTTTCTATAAAAATTGTTACATTTTTATGGCTGTTTTGGCTCAAGCCAAGATTATTTGTTGAATTATCGTAGATTCGTTTTTGAATTCTTGGAGAAAGGTTTCGTATATATTGGCCAATGAGAGACTTTTCAGTAAAATACTTAAAAAGCCCCCCCCCCCCCCGACACACACACACCGAGATAACAACTTGTGAAAACACGAAAACCCCTTCGTGCTGAGAGCGTCCTATTATTGAGTATTCAGAACGGAGGTGGGCGCGTTTTGTATTTTCTACCTTGGGCAATTTTTTGCTTCCTCCAAGTTTTTCCCTTTTCTCTTTTTTTAAAAGGTGAATCCGCGTCTTTTTCAAAAAGAATGTAACACGTTTATCCTTTTATCTGATGGTAATCCCCTTTTTTTTTTTTTTTTTTTTTTTAAACCCGGAAAGTTGTTATCCTGCTATAATAGTCGCATAAAAGGACATTTTTGTGCAACATGGCATCTGTACTTTTTCTTTTGTAATATTGTGAAATGAATGTCTTTTTTCCCTTTTAAAATTTTACGCAGCGGTCGTCTTGTTTTGTAATTTCGCGTCTATTATAGTGACTTGCTGTTTCTACTAAGTTTTGTTTTCTGACACAAGATTTTGGATTTGGTAGGAACATAATTTTTTATAAAATAGCTCTGTTAATCCGATCTGGAATTCTCTAGTAGCTTTCAAAACATCCGTTGCTATGGTTTTTCCACGTTTCCCATTATGCAATTATATTATTATGTCTTGCTTAGGTTACTCGCTATGACGTCATTAAAACTATCACCGACTGACTCTAACGGACTGATATTTACCCAGTCTCCCCACTGAGAAGAGATGTGACACAAAATCGAGTTTAGTGTAGGGAAGCCAAGCGCGTACATTTGAGCCAACGGTCAAAATTTACCCGCAACCGCCAGACGGGGTAAATTTTGCATTGTTTATATTTCTCAACCGAGAACCCCAACTGAGTCGAACTCTGTTCGAAGACCAAGAACTTGACAATCGTGAACTGGACTGCCGGACTGCCACGGTCTGGTATTTACCGGTCGCCCCGCTGTGTACTAGTTACGACACATGGTCAAGTTTTATGTGGGGAACCCGATCGTTTCCACCCGGACCACTGGTCAAAATTTACCCAGCCCCCGCAAAAGCGTGCTCAGGTAGAGTACTGGTCTGTTTTTCTCAGTCCAGTTTCTATCCAAAGACAAAGCCCCAACTGAGTCAACCTCCGCCCGAAGACAGATCTTGTCAGTTGCAAGCCAGAGAGCGAACTGCTTGACTCCAACGTGTCTGTTTTTCTTAGCCGAGTCTCTGTCCCATGACACAGGCTTGACGATTGCGTTTAGCACGAAACAGACTGTCGCCTCTGGGTGACGACTGCAATGTCCACTTTTATATATATAATCTTTTCTTTTTTTTAAATATGATTACATATATTGTGTCGCGATGGAATCGTATTTTTTAAAAATAAAAATAATTGCTAAGAACACTGGATTATAAATCTTACTGTTCCTTCTTATTATTTTAATACACACACACACACACACACACACACACACACACACACACACACACACACACATATATATATATATATATATATATATATATATATATATCAAAGTATATAATTGGTATATACGGAATGAATTCCAATAACCAACAATTACTATTCTTAAAAGAGTGCTCAATACAAAGTAGAGCAGATATAATTATTTTTTATAAAAAAAATTTATAACATAAGTATGTTATAAAATCACTACAAAAATAGCCATTTTGTTTCAACACACTCTGTGTCTTATCAAGTGATGATGTTGAAAATAAAATAAATGGTTTTAAAAGTTTCAGATTAATTAACGATCCTACACTAGGGGGAAACATTGTTACAAAAGCTAGAATAACCAATCAAAAACCAAGTATAGAAAGATTCAAAAGCTTGACAACGAAATCATGCTATAATAGCTTTTCAGATCTTTAAATACGTGCAATACTAAAAATAATTTATACTAACTCATAATTATAAAATTATATGATAAAATTTAATATTAAAATCAAAAACTGGCAATTTTAAAATCCAAATTTAATCACTATTAAGTTTAAAAACTACAAAATTATTGAGAAAAAAATAAAAAAATAAAAAAAATATATATGTATATTCAATTCATTTCTTCATTGAAATTACGTTAGACAAGACGCTACAATACATCCGGTCATTTGACAATACATGTATATATATTTTTTTCTTTTTCCCCTTCTTTTCCGTTTTTATTTTAAAGTTTGTGAAGATGGTCTTAAACTCACGCGTGACACAACAAAAACACAATCAGATTATAATACATAAGCACCCAGACATAATTAGATATATACACACACACACACACACACACACAGACACATACACACATACTAAAAAAAAAAAAAAAGAAAAAAAAAGGAGGGTGGGGGGGATACATGAACATCTCTACAACCCTTTATGAAAAGAGGAGACGTGGAAACCAACACTTATACACACACACAGTTAAATGTGAATACACTCTACATACACATAGACACCGATAGATACACATACATACATCCACAGACAATGACATAAACAATGAGAAATCACAACCAATAAATATTTCAGACTTAAATAAATGCTAACCACTTATTGAATTATAACTTAAAGGGAGCAAATATACAAAGATAAAAAATGGTTAAAAAATATTATTATTTAATATATTAAAACGAAAATTCTCAAACCATAAATATCAATAAAAATATATATTAATCATATAAGTTGATAATAGTTTCATTATATATTAGGCAAAAGAAAAACAGGATAAAGAAACCCACAGATATATACATATATATATACACGGCAGCAAAAAACAAATTAACACACATAAATATACACTCATACATACATATACATACAGAAATACATACAAATAAATATATAAACATAAACATATACGCACATATACATATCTATGATAACAAGTACACATGCACGCACATATACATATAAACCTAAATACACACACACATATATACACACAGACTTTTATGCACACATACTTACATATATAAAAACAGTCATGATATACCAAAGTTTCCATATCCACACATACACACAAAAAACTCATATATAATAGATGCCAAACACACACACATATATATACATACACAAACATACATAAATATATACACACATACATACATATCTACAAATAAACATATATATAAATATATCTATCTACAATAACAACTACACATATATACATGCATACATAAAAAATACAACAACACTCAACCAAATACATATATAAACGTACTAACATATAGATACATAAATATACCTTCAAATACCAACACACAGCAATATACATATAGTCTAACATACAAATATATAAACACATTCATACAAACAGAAATATACTTAAATATAAATACACATACACAATAAAATAGGACATACAGATATATACATATATGCACACACAGATATATATATACACACATACATACACACATACACACACACATACATATATATATATATATACAAATATATCATGGCACAAAGCCGAAATTAGGGGGCATCCAGTGAGGAACGAACTCATTACTCAGTCGCAACTAATCTAGCGAACCATGCTGGCCAACCATTATACCGCCGTGATTTTATCATACATATACATATACATATCTATACATATACACATACACACACATACATACATATACACACATACATATATATATATATGCATATATATATATATATATATACAACAACACACACACACACACACATATATATATATACATACATATATATATCTACACATATACATACATACATATACACACATACACACACAAATACATACATATACACACACCCATACACACATACATATATAAGCACACACATACACATATACAGCAACAATTATTAACCTTTTCTCTTATAATCTAGCATACCTTCCCACATAATATATATATATATACACACACACTCACATATATATGCATACACACACCCCCACACACACCCACACATATATAAAAAAAACAAAAAAAAAAACATAAATACACTTATACACCAACCTACACATTCCTCAGTGCAAATACTCTAACCAACACATAAATAAATATATACACATTTACACCAACACTAATAACACTATGCAGGTAAACAATATACACTTATATCGTAAGTATGACCATCATGCAATAAAAATACTAATCTATTAAAAAAATACAGCGACATATCATTATCATTTAAAGTATACGACCCCTACACTAAGTTAAATTTATAACGGTGTTTACAATTTACAGTAAGTTCATATCTTTGATTTAAGAGATCAGCCTTGTTTTTAAATCTAATAATTTCAAATTTTTCATTAAGGCATAGGTAACATGGGGTATATAGGGAGTTACATGTACGAGTTTTCTTAACCAAACTCCATTTAACCGTAGGTGTTTTGTTCTTATCTTTTAGATTCCAAAAATACTTGGATAATGAAGTCATGTACCTATATTCACTGTGATTAAAGGATTGCATATGCCCCCGCCAGCGTTCCTTGAATGTTTTCATGGTAGAACCAATGTAAAACTTCTTTATATTTGGATTTTCAATTGTTGAAATAGTACCAAGATAGACTAACGAAGTAGTTCCACAGTTAGTTTGTCGTGGACAATTATTCGGATTCCTACAATTACATAAGTTGTTATTTGTATTCTTATAATTAGTATTGCAGTTGGTAACCTGTTGATCATTCAAGCCTTTTGAACTCCTATACTTGTTAAAGACTATGTTGTTATGTTTTTTAATTATCTGCTCCAGGTTAAAAAACATAACAACAAGTGGTTAGCATTTATTTAAGTCTGAAATATTTATTGGTTGTGATTTCTCATTGTATGTCATTGTCTGTGGATGTATGTATGTGTATCTATCGGTGTCTATGTGTATGTAGAGTGTATTCACATTTAACTGTGTGTGTGTATAAGTGTTGGTTTCCACGTCTCCTCTTTTCATAAAGGGTTGTAGAGATGTTCATGTATCCCCCCCCCTCTTTTTTTTTTTTTTTAGTATGTGTGTATGTGTCTGTGTCTGTGTGTGTGTGTATATCTAATTATGTCTGGGTGCTTATGTATTATAATCTGATTGTGTTTTTGTTGTGTCACGCGTGAGTTTAAGACCATCTTCACAAACTTTAAAATAAAAACGGAAAAGAAGGGGAAAAAGAAAAAAATATATATACATGTATTGTCAAATGACCGGATGTATTGTAGCGTCTTGGCTAACGTAATTTCAATGAAGGAATGAATTGAATATACATATATATATTTTTTTCTTTTCTCAATAATTTTGTAGTTTTTAAACTTAATAGTGATTAAATTTGGATTTTAAAATTGCCAGTTTTTGATTTTAATATTAAATTTTATCATATAATTTTATAATTATGAGTTAGTATAAATTATTTTTAGTATTGCACGTATTTAAAGATCTGAAAAGCTATTATAGCATGATTTCGTTGTCAAGCTTTTTTTGAATCTTTCTATACTTGGTTTTTGATTGGTTATTCTAGCTTTTGTAACAATGTTTCCCCCTAGTGTAGGATCGTTAATTAATCTGAAACTTTTAAAACCATTTATTTTCTTTTCAACATCATCACTTGATAAGACACAGAGTGTGTTGAAACAAAATGGCTATTTTTGTAGTGATTTTATAACATACTTATGTTATAAATTTTTTTTTATAAAAATAATTATATATATATATATATATATATATATATATATATATATATATATATAAAATACAAATAGAGGTTTTGTCACTTAGCTGATTGATGTTACTTTCAACATACCGACTAAAAAAATTCGTAGACAGAGTTTCAGCAATTGACTGCTTATACTTCTCGATTTGTTTTTTTTATATACACTTTTCATTGGTGCAAGTTTTTTTTTCAAAGTGTGTATTCGTGCGTGTGTGCGCCCATGCGATCGTCTGTGCGTATATGCGTACATTAGAATGTTGTTGCTATTTGTCCTTTTCGTCGTTTTTTTCAATTTATACTCATTTCTTTTCTTTTTTTCTTTCTTTTTTTCTTTTTTTACTTTTTCGCTCTTTTTCCTCTTTCTTTCAATTGTAGCCATTTTGACTTACAGTTTTCCAAAAGGATATTAAGGATAATAAATTAGATAAAAATAGACACACAATATTACCTATCGACTCCTTAACATCTACTATTCAAAATAATATGTTCAATCTTCATTAAAATTAAATAAATTACAGCTACAACCAAAACTATTATGGATATGATCCGAACCAAAAACAACCATAATAATAACAATAATTTTGAAGTAGTCATATATAAAATAAACTGTAACAGATTTTCTTTACAATATATATTTCCTACATAACAATTCATCCATTACATGCAAAAATATGAGGAGAAAGAGAAGGAGGCGATATCAATTTGTGTGATTCTCTCTTGCAATGCGTGTATAATACACTCTTTGTCATTTCAAAATGTTTCAGCAATTCTTTACCAGGTAGAATCTACCTACAAATCAAATTGCGAGAAATCAAAAGTTTCAAAAAATAAAACACGAAACCCAGGTCGTGTAAAATCGGATATAAATAAATAACGCAACAAATTACGCAGCACTTCTTTTGATTAACCGTGTTACTTAGAACGATTACTTTGCTACTTATGTAAATGCAAAGAAAAGAAATCTTGGCAATAATATAAATGAGAGATGGCTATAAAACGCATTGTTGATTATTCACAGCTAATTTATTTAAATAATACACTGACTATTATTTGCGTCACTTGGCAATAATTGTAAATAAAATGATGCATTAAAATAAGTAACGAAATAATCGTTTTAAGTTCTCTCTGAATATTGGCGCTAATAAATAAATGACAATAGCAGAGCTTTTTATATAATCAAACAATGATTTCGATTGATGCAATATGTGGGGAAAACATTTTTAATAAATGTTTATTTCTTTTAATTTTAATTTGTGCAGAAAAATTCCACCTTATATTTTGTTATAGATTGGAAAATACGAATAATAAATGTGGGACTGTCTGTTACAGAAATACGATGTAGCGCCAAAAATGTTAGAGAAATTGTATTTTTTAAAATACCGTTTTGAATATTAATCGCCAATCTCTATTCCAGTCAATGATTAACGCCTCTAGATGTTGCTAATATTTCCTGTCCACACCCAACAAGTATCAAATAATGTTCCTACTTCAAAAACCTATATAAGAATTTATTTCGATTAGTCATAATGTCCTTCAACTTATCAATTTCTTCACCCTGTCAATTTAAGCGCGATTTTTTTCTTAGTTTGCCTTGACCATTTTAGGTGTTAATTAGCAAATTAATGAAAAAAGTTTTTTTTCAAAGGTTAAAATAAGCAAGTTGAATCAATTCACATTCATGTATCAGATTTTATCTCTAGAACTTCAAGAGATTCGGAATAATCACGTCAAACAGGAATAAAGAGAGGAAGAAAAAAATAAAGAAAATAACAAATAATAATTAAAAAAAATAACCAGTTGACCCAGTTATTCTACCCAGTGTACCACCCACTATTGTACAGAATTAACTGTTCAGAAAAATGTGAAGGCTACTGTTTGTTATTTTTATTTTTTATTTTTTATTTTTTTTGTATGTGAACACAAGGAATGTTGATTCATGGGAAGAGGATTCTTACTGTTGAATTTCTTATTCAGCAATGTTAAACACTGCATTTTAACCATGGAAAATAAAGAAACAGACAGACAGACGGAGACAGAGAGAGAGCGAGAGAGAGAGAGAGAGAGGGGGGGATGGAGGAAGAAAGAGAAGTATGATGGAGAAGAAGAGTGAGTTTTTTTGCATGAAACTTTAGACGTCACTGCAACATATCTTGATACTTTCTCACCTTTGTAGGTTATCTTGTCTATAATTAATTTCTATCAGTTATCGACTAAGGTTTACAGCGTTTTTATTATTATAAATTATCTAATAATAACTCATACATACATTTATTAACCATCAAAATATATTCTATAACTTTTTATGAACGCTTCGGAAATTTTCAAATTTCATCTTGATAAAGTTGACAGTAAAATTTTGAACATCAAAGACATCTTTACATTTTTGACCAGATAAGAAATGTTTTGAAAGTAATGATATGTTGAATGTACCGAGTGAGGAAGCATTTTCGCCTACATCCTTTTTGAGGTCGACACAGGAATGAAAGTTGCCATGCAAAAGTACACCTTTTCATTTATCCTGTAACAGATTTAACAGAACTTCAGTAATTCATAATAGAATATATATTCCAATATAAAATTGAGGGCAATAACCTTTTCTCCCAAAAGGCTAGGTTTTGCTGTTGATGCTGAAATCTGTCTGGGATATATCTATAATTTCTGATGTTTCAAAATATCGTTTTTCACCTCTTGTCTCTCACATAAAGATTATTTCGTGTCTGGTAATGCAGGCGATGAAAGGCTGTTGTTTAATGTTTCTCGCTGACAAGAACGAGCAATCATAAAATAAAGCAACTAAATGTTAAATCATTAACATTTAGAAAATCTGTTCTTTTGCAAAACAAACTTATCAACATTTCTTGTCAGTGTCTGACCAGGTGAGTCTGGATCATATGAATTGAAGTTCAAAATGAATTAGAGGCATAAATAAGTATTTAAATGCTTATAAAACAGACGACAGTTCTGCCGTTAGAAAACAGTCAGAGGCTTCCAGTATGATTTCGGAGAACAGATAATTATCAACTATCTGAGGTAAGAAATTGTTAATAGACAAATGAAAATTGTATTTCGAAACAAACATATTTGCACTCTCTTGGTGCTGAAAAATAAAGGCTTGAATGAACTACAAAAATTTGGATATTATTATGATAAAAACTCTTGAAGTGTACCTTTTCGTTTTGAAATATGATTTCTCTTGCATGAAGCAAGTTCAACAACATATCTTCAGCAAGAAAATTCTGAAATTTTATGAAAGGCAATTTATATTTTTCTAACGATCCATTAAGGACAGCATCTACTAAGAAGCCGACTCAAATGCACATGAGAACATAAACAGTTGCACACTAGACAATGAGGCTTGTGTTCACATTCAGCCGCACACACACACACACACAGAGAAAGAGAAATAGACGGATGCATACTTACTACAAGTTCCTCGAAAATATGTTGCCATGAAAACAAGAAATGCACCACAACTTCGGAATTGATTGGATTTGATAAAAGTGCAACTTTAAGAACATTAAATATTGTAAGTTGCCAGAAAAATAAGTTATAAAATCTCAAAAGAAAAATTAAAAATAAGCAAATAAAAATACAAAGAATATTTATATATTTTTATATTAATTCCAGTATGTTGATAAAAAATATTAAGTTGGACTGGAATAACAAATTTCAAGAATCTAATTCACTTAGCAAAATGTTAAGGACATTTAACAAATATTTAGAAAGCTGACCACGCGCAATCCACATTTGTCAATATCAGATAATCATCAATTTTATAGGTTATCTGATTCCTTGGCAATTTTTGCTTTTTATCATTTAAAATTTCCTTTATTTCATTTCGGATCAATATTTCAGTCCAAATCTATATTCACGAGCTTTACCGACTCAGTGTAAACGCTGAAGTTTTGTGGACTTTTCCATGTTGAACTTTTGAAGATGTTAGTTAAAAAAAAAATGGTACATTTTTCTTGCACCTTTGGTAATTCTGTAACTGATTTCTTTGCTGATTTGTGGTCGCTTCCCCAAGAGTCAAACGACATCAAACATTAAGCCCGGAATTTGACCTCAGGTATAATTTGTGCTTGTTATATATATATATATATATATATATATATATATATATATATATATATATATATATATACTCTTAAGGTGTGCTATATTTATGGGATAAAGTGCTCAATATCAGAGATAGAGCGTGTGTAAATCTAAAAGTGAACATTGAAGTCAACACTTAAAGGCGACAGGCTGTTTCATGCTAGACGCAATCGTCAGGCCACGAGTGTTGTTTTATTTTTTCTCGGCTATTTATATATACGGGTCAGTGGTGCATTGTGGGTAGTCTATTTTGGCGGTTATTTTGTCGGAAGTCGTTTATTTGTTTATTTATTTGGGTTAGATAATTTTGCTTGTTTTTATTTATTTTTATTTTTATTTCTTATCTTATATATTTATTTATTTTTATTTTAATCGGTGTTTTATTAACGTAGTAAAAAATTTCTTGTATCGCTTATTTAATAGTTTTGTTTTGGTTTGGGAAGATAATTATAGCTATTTATTTAATTTTGGGGTTGATTGTTGTAGTTTATTCTAACTATTATTTTGGCGGGAGCAGTTTTTAATTTATTTGTTAGTTTGTTTATTTATTTGGATTAATTTAGATTAATTTATTTTACTTTTTTTATTATTTATTTATTATACTGTATATTTTTATTTACTTTTTTTCGTTGTATTTTTTATCGTTATATAACAGTTATAGCTATATTTTTCGTCCAATTTTTGGTTTGATTTTTATAGTCTAACTGATATTTTGGTCATAATGGTTTGTTAATTTGTTTATTATTTACTTTATTTATTTGGGTTCATTGATTTATTTATTTTTTTTTTTTTATTTATTCTATTTTGTCTATTCCAACGGGTGTGATTTGGTATTTTGTTTGGGTTAATTTATTTTACTTATTTTATTATCATTTTGTTTATTTATTTTATTTTATTTTATTTTTTCAGTTTTCGATTTTTAAGTAACGTAGTAAAATTTGTTTTCATGTCTGCATTTTGAGATGAGCTCGGACCGTTTATTTAATAATTTATTTTGGTCTGGGAAAGTAATGATAGCTATTTTTTCCTCCAAGCAAAGTCTGCAAGTTTTGGATTGGTTGTTTAGGCTGATGATCTTTTCCTTATTTTCCAAGATATTTATGGTGTGATGTGCGTTTTGTTTTTATTTTCCCAGATATATTTAGAAAGCATTGTGCTGTGTTAATGCCGGAAATGGAAGGCCGTCGTACTGGAGGGGGAGGTCTAAAAGCCATGACAATAACATAGGTAATCCCTGTAACTTTTAAAATTTGTAATTCTAAGAATTTGCGTTTTGCTATTGCAAACTTTATTTCTTTTCGTTTATTTTTGGCTAATGCCTTTCCCCCAACCTAATAATTATCATTTTAACAATAAAAATTGTTATCTCATTCTTCATAATTCTTGTTCTTTTATTGTTCTCTTTCATTAATAGTGTTTTTGTTTCATATTCTCTAGCATTCAGCAACTCCTTACTTTTTAGTGACTTTATTACCATGCTTGGGGTGAAATGTTTAAAAAATAGAAAAAAAAAAAAAGGCTAATCAACCGAGAGGCTATTACATCGATACACATACATATGTACG
Source organism: Acanthosepion pharaonis (assembly GCA_903632075.3). Classification (NCBI taxonomy): domain Eukaryota; kingdom Metazoa; phylum Mollusca; class Cephalopoda; order Sepiida; family Sepiidae; genus Acanthosepion; species Acanthosepion pharaonis. The sequence continues at coordinate 67,279 of CAHIKZ030000179.1, forward strand.
TATACACACAACTACATGCTAATGCGTTCACATTCTTCAGTCACAAATAACAAGCATTATTCTTTTTTGATATTAGAATTCACTGATATAAAAGTGAAGAGCCAGCTGTTAAAATAGTAATGATGAATAGTGTAATATGAAATGAAAGAGGCGTTAGTATTTATTCATGCTGTTAGGGTTTCGATACTTATTTCCTTCAAAAGATTCAACTCAAATGCACGAATTAATTGAATAACGTCAGTTATAAGAGAAGTTATGCCCCCCCTTTTTTTCTCATGAATTTTTGCTTTCTTTTTTACCTTTTTTGTTCTCCTTATTTTTCTTTTGTCGCCTCTGCCAGATTTTCCTGATCCTACGCATGTAGATACACCCACTATGCATTCAGGCATGATTGTAGCTATTTGTGATGGAGAGAGGCGAGGGCACGTTTGAATCTAGAAATAATGAAATAATGATCGAATGTCAGTGCTGAATAAAACTCCAAGGGGATTTTCTTGCCGACAAACAGATCGATACACAGGAAAAAGTAAGAAATCATCAATAATCGATTGCAAATTCGCTGTAAAATTCACTCCGCAAACAACTTAGGAATCTTCAGGCCTGTTGATAATCACTATAAATGCATGTGTCTATAATTTTCAGTGTTGTAAAGAAAGGATAACAATTTAAAAATGTATACAACATCAGAGTCTGAAGCCGATTTGCGAAACAATTACAATTATATGGCAAGATAGAAAAAAATAAGGAAAAGAAATAAAGAGAGAAAAGGAATAGTGAGAGAAAAAGAATAGTGAGAGAAAAGGAATAGTGAGAGAAAAAGAATAGTGAGAGAGTGGATAAGGAGATAAGAAAATTACATACACACAAACACACACATACACACAAAGAAGAAGAAAAAATCAACCCAGCATCAATAAAAAGAGTTTAAACTATTTTGTTTAATTTAATATAAAAATAACGAAAATGAAAAAATCGACAGACAATTGCTGATATCTCCTGACGAGTAGACCGAACGATTAAAAAAAGTTCGTCAACGAAATTCTGGCGTCAGTGTACTGAATATAACATCAATTAGCTAAGTGACAAATTTTATATTTGTATTATTCATATATATATATATATATATATATATATATATATATATTAAAGGATTCGGAAAATGATGTCCAATTTTAGAATAAACCTTTTAAATGTGTTCTAATATATTATTATAATAGTTGCAAAAAAATATATTGCTCATTCCTAATGATTGAAGAGTTCCCCTGTTAATTTTACATCAATCTCTTTCAAACGATTTTGTAAATATCCATGTTTCTCGCTTGAACGTTCTATCAGACAATCGAATCTAAGGCTAACCGTTATCTTCCGTACATCTCCTCATAAACAGTGTCCCTTAGCTTTTACTCTGTAATTCTCTACCTCGAGTGACTCTTTGGCCTTGTACAGAGTAACTATTATCGTAATGACATATTGGCAAATTGCTTTTCATTATATATCAATTTCAGTTAAATGCTTTCTATTTTATTCTTATACGGCGTTTCATTTCATTTCCGTGATTTCTATTTTAATATTATCATCTGTCCAAACTAAATATATTCTTAGAATTCTTGTAGTTCTTCATATTCCATTTTTAAGAGTCTTTTTCGGTAAGTTACAAATGAACATTTATTTTCTTTTATTTCTGTTCATTTTTAAACCTAAATTGAGACTTTCTTTATTTGGATTATTGAATCATTATTGTAATTCATCCGATGATTTTGTTGTCAGAAAATCGTAAATCGTTTAAATCGTCTCCGTTTTTATAATCTCACCAATTTCTGTTCACTTTAACAGAAATAAATTTTTGTGGTTTGCTGTAAATAGTTCAGTTGAAATTGTATCCCCTTGTTTCAATCGTTTTTCAGTCTTTATCCGTATAGCTGAATTACTGTATTATTGATAACAATGACTTTTATATAATTTACGTTAATAATCTACTTTCCAATCCACGTGATGTCTACCGAATTAAATACATTTTAATAATCAACCGCTTCTAGTGAAAGCAGTTTATTACAGTGATCCCTCGTTTATCGCGGTAGATTGGTTCTGAGACCGGCCACGATAACTGAATTTCCGCGAAGTAAGGACGCCATATTTACAGTATTTATTTAACGTGTATTTGGACTTTTAAAACCCTCCCTGTGCTATTAACAACCCACCCATTAGTACTCTATTAATAACAAGGATAACTGTTAAGCAATAACACTTTAGATTAAAAAAAATTAAGATTGTTACTGCATTCAACACGAAAGTTGAAGTAGAATTTGAATGATGATGGTGATGAATTTGCTACGCAGTAGAAATGATGATGATGATGAATCTGATGATGACTTCTACTGTGAAGCCGATAATTGTATTTTACGTCTCTTCAGACGGCGGTACCCTTTCTATTGCTATTTCTCGCTTGTTTTGTTGTTCCTAGACCAGGAAATAATATTTATTATTAATATTTTAATGGGTTTAATGAAAATTTTTAGGTGTTCATATATCGCGATTTTTCTAGAATTTTCCAGAAACTCCGCGATATATTTTCCAGATACATATTTTAAAAATCCGCGAAGTCGTGAATCCGCGATAGTAGAACCGCGAATTAGCGAGGGATCACTGTATTCTGTATTCTATATGTTTATTTATGACGGCTACATCTTCAGTTGTATTTGTTAGCAAATATAAAGTCAACTATTTTGTTTCTCATACATTTCAGTTTTTCAAATTCATACTTGCCTTGCATTTAGAATTATCACTTTGTCTTTCTCAAACATTTCCATGTCTCTTCATTTGCATTGAAATCGTCCATTTAAATGTTATAGTCTTTCTCTCTCTCTCTCTCTCTCTCTCTCTCTCTCTCTCTCCCGTCTATAACGTTCGTCATGTCATAGTAAAATGATTCAATTTCTGATTGCTATTCAAGCTACGTTGTCTGATATACTGTTGAAACATTTTATGCTGCCAGTTGTTATTGTATGTTTGTTTGCATGCGTGCGTGCAATCGTGCACACGTGTAAGTGGTTGAATTTCGGAAAGTTCTGTTGATTGCATGTCACCTCAAATTCTGAATGTTTCAACTTCTGGCGAACTAGCTTTCTGTTAAATCCAAGAACTTTCGAAAACATGATAGAATCTGAATAGAATCCTAATCAGGTAGTTTCCGCCAGAATAGTTTCTGAAAAGTGTATTTCCGTAATAAAAGCATAAAATTTAAAAGGAAATAACACATAAAGGAAATAACAACAAATATTAAAAAGCATTGATAATTGTGATAAGAGATGATAGCAAAAATTAAGTTATTAATAGATTAATTAATAATAGGTTAATTAATTAAAAGTGACGCTATTTGATTAATATAAATTAAATTCGCTGCTAATTGTTGATTTAATACAAAATTCACTGTATTTAATTCTGTGGACAAGACAGATTGGTATAAAATGACAATTGGAAAAAAAAATCTTAGATTTGCCGACGCGTTACGTCTTCCGACTTTTTCAAGGCAAAAATGAAATCGAAATGTTTTTGTTGTTATAGTTACATTAAAAAAATCCAAATTTTAAAAAATAAACGCTCTGTCTAAGCCTGTTTTTTTCTGGTCAATGTAAATTACCTTTATAGTAAGGGATTTTTTTTCCATGTCGAGAATATAGTTAAATTCCCAGATCAGTTCTGTGGAACTGATCTGGGAATTTAGCTATATTGTCGACATGGAAAAAAATTCCTTAATATAAAGTTAATTTTATTCCATTGTCTCACTTTGCTGTGAGAGACACGCATACAGTTTATTATTCCGACTTATATCACCATCTTTATTTTTGTTCGTAACATTTGAAATATAAAAAGTACTTTTTTTTTTATCAGTAAATACCGCCCGTTACGCTGTAATGGTTTTATTACGCATCAACCCTCAATAAAAAGAATACAATGACTTTTTCTCTTGAAAACATAATTTCTAGTTTATCTTCTTTAGGATCTGGCAGCGTTTCAATTCCTTATTTGTCAAAATCGAAACATTTTTTCTTAAATGGATCTGATTGCTTGGATTTTTGTGCAAGTACCAATTCTTTTCATGATTGTTATTATTATTATTATTTATTTATTGCATTTGCTTGTTCCCTTTAAATGCCATTATTATTGTTGTTGTTATCACAGGAATCATCATCATCATCCGATGGAATATTACTCTTCAAAAACATTCTTTGTTATTTTGATTATATCTCTTTCAACTCAATTTTTGCCCAAATAATTTCCACAGAGTCATAATACGATTTGCATTTTACACTTCGTAAGACTATCAGCGTCTGGCCAATGCCACATATCAAATCTTTTTTTTTTTTTTTCAGTGATCGGGGAAACTAAAATAGCCTAACCATTGAAAACATTCTAACTAAACTGAATTTGAAGATTTTGAATTAACCAATATCCATTATGCCATTCTCTGGAATGAGTGCCACACCGTGGAGCAATGATGAGCAAGTTAATATTGTTAACCATTACTACTGTATAGTAAGTTCAATGAGCATTAGATGCGCTAGAATTGCGGCCTCTTTTTATATAGTATATTCGTATACCAAGTTTAGTTATAAAGTCATTAGATGAATTACAAAATTTAGTCTACTGTTCAATTTTATGTAAATGAGAAAATATTGAATTTTACAGTATTACAAAAGTATTCACATCAACTTCATACAGTACAGCCAATATGTGATAACAGTTCTTTTAGCAAGAACAACAGTTTCCATTCATTTTTGGTCGCCTGTGATGGGTTTTCTGCGATGTTTCCTTAGCAATATAGCCCACACTCTTCTTTGCAGTACACAGTTTCAGCTTAAGTGAGATTAAAAGGTGATATTAGTAACGCGGTCAGTAAATTTCAGATCCCATCAAAGGTTTTCTCTAAGATTCAAATGCCAGTCTAAAACTCTCACTTTTTCTTTCGAAACTATTCTTGAGTTCCCCGAGACATATGCTTGGAATTAATTTCAATCTTCAGGCTTCCTGCAGACTTGATTTCCTCCAGAATTTCTATATAATTGGCACTGTCCATAGAACCTTGCACACAAAAATCTTGCCAGCACCAGAGGAAGAGAAACAGCCCCATAGCATTCTGCTATCTGATCCACGTTTTACAGTTAATAAGCTCCGGGCTTTCTCTACATTCATCTTCTCTATAGCTTTCTTTCTCGGCTTTTCTAACAACTCTTTGGATTTCATGGCTGCTACACATGTTATTTAATTGACGAACACAACCTGATTGCAAATAGTAGAATATTACTCACGAGAATCTACTGTAAATTTCACCGCAAACAAAAGTCACAACTGAATGAATAATCATGTGTGACAATGTGAAGTTACAGTTTGTAGTGTAACAATGTTGTGAGACTGTACAGAAGAAAATGGTGACATGCCCCGACGGACAAAACGCTTTCGTATCGTATGCTGCTTTTGCAGAATAAAAAAAAGAGGAAAAAGAAGAAAGAAAATGCTTTACTACTGAATGAGGTCAACAAGCTGATGTACATTAGTTTCTGCTAATCAAACGTGGTTTAAGTGTCATTGAGTGGAGTGGATTACATAGAAAAATATGCTAATCCACTTCTATGCTCCACAAATAGAAAACCTGAAAAGGATCCACCAAAATACTATAAAAGCAACGGCCTTTTCCTACCGGTGTTGGGAGTTAGTTTGCGTGTGTGCACATGGAGATTTAAAATTTGTGTACTTTTATTATACAGAGACAGAATTAAACATTTTGTTACAGGGTTGGGGGTGAATATTTATGCAACATAGGCTTACCAATTTTGGCAATTTGTTTAAGAGTAAAAAGTGTTTAGCAACATTACTTAATAATATCTACTTAAAAGCGTACAGTTTCCTGTTTTAAAATTATAGTAAATCACTTGACTTGGTTCTATTCTTAAAAATTCTATTTTTGGTACATCTGTCTATATTCTCTAGGTATTGTATTACATATAATAGATACTTATATATATTAGATATCTATATTAAGGATGCTAAATACTTATAATGCATATGCTAAATACCTATATTACATATACAGGGTCTTCTTTCAGATAAGAAATATGTATTTCGCTTCCCTAGGTCAACTGATGATGTATTAATGGCTATTGTTGAAAGGTTCTATTAAACTTTACATAACGGTGAAGCTCGGGCTGTTGCTTTGAATATCCCGAAAGCATTTGTCAGAGTTTGAGATGCTGGTCTTCTTCACAACTTGAAAGCTTATGGTATTTCTTGGCGAATATTTTAACTGATCGAGTCTTTCGTATCAAATCGATAAATGAAAGTTATCATAAACGGCCACTCTTCTAGATCTATTTGCATTAATGCAGGTGTTCCCAAGCCTCTATCTTTGAACCAATGTTGTTCCTAATTTTCATCAATGACCTTCCTGATGTCATCAGTTTTCAACTAGTCATCTATGTTGATGACACAACTATTTACTCATGTCTTAATAGTAAGTCTGATCGATTCGATAAGGCCCAAAATGAACTACAGTCTTTTGTCAACTTGAGCAAGGAATGGCTTGTTAATTTTAACGCTTCCAAAATGATTTTGCTTTCCATCAGTATGGCTGATGCTAAACTCCAGGAGAGTGACTCATTACGACTTCTCGTACTAATTTTTCCGCTGAAATGAAGTGGAAAGATTATATTGAATCAATTGTTAGGTTTGCTGTTAGGAAAGTTGGTTCACTGTGTCGTACTAGACAATTTTTCTCGCCAAAATCTATCTTTAATTTATAAGTCTACCATACGTCCATGCTTTGAATATTGTTTCACATCTGGTTTGATGGTTCTTCTATGTATTTAGGGATCCGTGATAAAATCTAAAGAAGATTCTGCAATGTTATTGGTCCTGACCTGGCATCTCAGCTCCAGTCACTTTTCCACCGCCGTAATGTAGCTTTCCTGCACATTTTCTATAAATACTTTCATGATAATTGTTCTGATAAAGTTTCTTCAATGCTACCGAGATTTTATGACTTTAAGCGCAGTACTAGATTGGCGGCAAGGTCTCATCATTTTACAGTTGAAATGGCTGCTAGATGTAACATGAAGTTCTATGCTATGAGATTCTTCTATAGCACTTCTCGCTTGTGGAACTCTCTTCCGGCTTCTTGCTTCCTAGTTAACTTTGATCTTCAAAAATGTAAATGTAATCGTTATCTTCTGTCTTCTTAATTCATGTTTTTTTTTTATTATTGTTCTTGCAGCTTAATAGTGGTTTTGCTCAAATTCTCTAACACTCAGTAACTCCTTGCGTCCTAGTGGCATTACTGCCTTGCTTGACGTGAAATGATTAAAATAAATGACGAAGGACAGATGGAGACTGAAGTTGAAGATGAGGACACCAATTTGTCTGATTTCGACCCTGGCACCCGATAAGTAATGATGCATCGAATGAAATTGAGAATGAGAAAGCTGGGAATATAGCTAAAAGCGATCCTGAAACAACCAAATTTGAAGAAGTATAGAGAGATGATATTAGAACCATAAATAGAGAAGCAAGTGAAAAGTGAAAGTGAAAGTAGCCCACATTGCAAGAGAGCCAATTTTGAAAATCATAAACAACTTTAAACATACAATTTACTTTTAGCGATGGAAAAACTTAGAATAATAGATGAAACTGACGGTTTGAGAAATTCGACAAATGCTGTAGACAAAACAAAAAATTTGAAACAAACGCAAAGAAAATTCACAGAGAAATAAGAAGTTAATCACTTACAGTAGAGAAGACACCATTGAAAAAAGAGAAATAAACATATTTTGAAATAACATATTGGAAGATGAAAAATGTCACAAGAACGATGCTAAATGGTTAAAAGATCTGGAGAAAAATACGGGAAACATCCAAGAACAGAAATGGCAATTCCATCTGGAAAGACACAATATATAACCTATATATTGTCAAAGGGTCTCCTATGTCCGCTTATATATAGGATGATTCTTGATAATACTAACACAAAGCACAAAAATCTAAGTGTAACATGGACAAACTATAAAAAAGGCCTTCGACAGCATCGAACACTTGTGGATCATCAAGACCCTTGAATTATACAAAATCTCGCCAATAATTGTGAATTTCTTACAACATAATATGTAGTTCCGGAAGATAGATTTGTTATTCCCGAATTCTAATTGTGTCCTCATAAATAAAGGCATGAAAATTATATATTATTTTTTTCTGTCTTTAATTCCTTTATCAAAATTGCTAAACAATACAAGATATGGGGATAAGATCAAAAACGAAAGGATAAATCATCCATTTTATATGGATGACTTCAAATTATATACAAAAAATGACGAATTGGAAGGGTTTTTAAAAACTGTGAAAAGATTCAGTGATTAGATATGCATAGAATTTGGGCTATAGAAATGTGCAAAGGCCACCGTGATGCGAGGAAAGATTATTAGTAAGGAGAATATAATTCTTGATGTAGATAGTATAAGGAAGATACTTACAAGTATCTGCGTGGACATGAAGGCAATGGAATACAACATTCGATGATGAAAGAAAAGATCAGAAAGGTGTGCATCAGCGAGAGTGCGTAATAATGAAAACTGAATTGAATTCGAAAAATATAATCACTGCCAATGACGTCCTTGCTATCGCAATTGTAACTTATAGTTTTAACGTAATAAATTGGAACTTAAATGACGGTCTGCAGGAACTGACATATCAATAAAGAGGCAGTTTTTTTATTTGCAGGTCTCTAATAACAATGTCTGGGCGGTTAGCTTTGATTGTTCTGTCTCTGTGTATTGTGTAGTCCCATAAAGTTGTAACAGGTCCTATCTCCGTAACCGGGTCTAAGTGGTGTTCATACCAATTTCTTTCAGTTTCCTACCCGTAGAAGTTGCAGATTTTCTAGTGCAGATATTGGCCCACTCTGTCATGCCGGGTTTTATATTGTGGGTGCCAATACCGTGCAACCTGATACAAGATGATCAATTGTTTCTAAATATTTATCACAGAATCTGCATTTTGAGTTAACACAATATTCTAGTATGTGTGCTTGATAATTTTTAGTTAACAAGCATTGTTCCTGTACAGCAAGAATAAAACCAGTTTCAGCTTTTAATCCTGCACTACGTAGCTACTAATAGGTAGAAGGTTTGTCTACATCATCTTGTTTGGTACGGGCACAGTATTGGCCATGAAGCGGTTTATCTTGCCATTGTTTCTGTATCTGGTCGGTTACGTTTGCTTTTGCTTTCTTTTTTTAAGTATTTTGCAACTTCAGTTGGTGTTTTATGCGCTTCACTTGTATTTCTGCTCCCATTTGAAACTTGTTGGCTTCCTTTATTACGGAATAAAGACGCTTACTACTTTCATGTTCTTTGACACATATCATCAACCAGTCTTCTGTAGTTTCCAGGTATCTTTGAAAGCCAATTGTTATAGTTTTGTAAGACAGTTCTAGTTGAATTAATCCTCTGCCTCCTTCAGATCTGGGCATGTACAGACGATCAACATCAGCTTTGGGATGATGCATGCGTAGCAAGTGGGGAGCTTTCTCGTTTTAGCATCCATTTTCTTAATGTCATCTATGGTCCAGTTAAGGATGTTAAAGTTGTATTGCACCACAGGGACAGCCAAGGTATTTATGGCTGATATTGTTTTTTTTTTTTTTTAATTCAGCTAGGTATTCAGTACCAGACGCACATGCCTGTAGTACTCCTTTCTTATCTTCGCCTTCATTTGCGTATGTTGTATAACATCTCCTTCGCTAATTCCTAGGTACTTATAGGCTTCAGTTTGTTCCAGTTTCCTAATCTTTGTGACAAAGTATAAATCTATTGACGGTATTTCTGTAATTCTCCCTTTCCTGAATGTTACTTTTGCAAATTTATCTAATCCGAGGTCCATAACTATGTCGTCACTGAAACATTTTACAATATTGAGAAGGCCTTTTAACTCATTGTCGTTTTTGGCAAAGAGTTTGAGATCATCCATATAGAGTAGGTGATTGAATATTTGTTTGTTTAGCTACTGTTGTTTAGTTTATGCGTAAAGGAGATTAAGGACAAACAAAACAAAACAGGTAACAGGGAGTCTCCTTGAAAGATTCCACGTCGGATATTCAGACGGTTGGGGATGGAAGTGCCTCTGGTGTGATTTAGGTATAGTGCGGTGTTCCACATCCCCATGTTGTGCTTAAGGAAATTTACAACAGGGGAGATTTTGTACATTTCCAAAGTTTTAAGGATCCAAGAGTGTGGCACACTATCAAAGGCTTTGCGATAATCAATCCACGCTGCACTAAGATTTCTACATCGTCTCCTGCAATTTTCCAGGATCCTTTTGTTATCAGTAGTTGATCTTTGCAACCGTATGAAACCTCTCTTGCATCTCTTCTGTTCCAGTGGAAGAATGTTGTTTGCTTCGAAAAAAGAGTAAGTACGGTTCGTCAGGATAGACGTGATCAACTTATACGTGGTGGAGAAACATGTTATTGGCCTATAATTTTTAGGATCATATGTATCACTCGTTTTTGGCATGAGATATGTAATACCTTCAGTGATCCAATCCGGGATTTCATTGGGATTATTTGTAAGCGGTGATAGGTTTTTGCAAGAGTTTTATGGCTTGATGAGAGGTGAAAGAACCAGAAATTGAGCACCTTGTCATTTCCTGAGGATTTCATTTTGGGGATTTCGTTAGAGCTTGTTTAACATTATCTGTGGTTATATTTTCCCACTCTTGCATAGGTGTATCCAGCATTCGTTCTTCTTCCAAATATTCTCCAAAAATGTCTGCACATTGTCAATAGATGGTGGCTTTTCGACATGTATATGTGCTTTTCCAATTTCCCTGTAAATTTTTTTAAAAGTCCGTTTGGAGTATTTTACTTTGGCGATAGAACCTACAACATTTTTCGCATCGTCTTTTTCTCTGTGCCTTTAACTGAAGTTTCTGTTTCAGCATTTCCTTGATTAATGGAATTTCAATTATTATTATTATCATTATTATTATTATTGATAATAGTAATAATAATAATAATAATAAAATGAAAAAATATAACCAAAAATAGTGTAAAGCAAACTCTGACAAAATCCCAAAAATGGAAATCCCAAGGAAACGATAAGGTACCCGACCTTTGGTTCTGTCATGTCATCGACCCATAAAATCCTTACGTAAACTTTATCAATGCTAATTAATAACCTCAATGAAATTCAAGAATAGTTCACTGAAAATATTACATATCTCCTAGCAAAGACGGGTGAAACGGATGATCCCCAAAATTATAGGCAAATAACATGTCTGTCCACCACATATAAATTGATCACGTTTCTCCTGACGAACTGTACTTATAATTTTCTCGATGAAGGCACCATTCTTTCCCTGGAACAGACGGGATGTCGAAAACGTTCATATGGTTTCAATGATCAACTACTGATAAATAAAATGATCCTGGAAAATTTCAGGAAAAAAAGGTAGAAATCTCAGCACAGCTTAGATGGATTACCGTAAAGCCTTTGATAATGTGCCGCACTCACGCATTCTTAAGGCTTTGAAAATGTACAAAGTCTCCTTGGTGATAGTAAATTTCCTGAAACACAGTATGGAAATGTGGAATACCATTTTATATCTAAATCACACCAAAGGCACTACCACTTTCAACTGCCTGAATATCCAACGAGGAAACTTTCAAGGAAACTCCCTCTTGCCCTTTTTGTTTTGTCTATCCTTAATCCTCCTTTCGCCTGAACTAAACAATGATAGCTATGATTACAAAGAGTATGGTCTTAGGTTGTTGGTATCATTTTTTGGATTTTTTTTTTTTTTTTTACAAAAGTTCTCAGTAGAAAATGTCATGATGCCACTTCTGACCTTAGGTCTCTGGTTGGGACCCGGAAGAAAATGAGTATACAACAGAAATCAAAGGAAATAATAATAATAATAATAATAATAAAAGAAGAAAAAGTGTTCAGAGTTTTTAAGGAATGAAACATAATCGTAAATTATGAATACTATGTATGTTTTAGTAAATATAACTGATAATTGTTATAAATATTACAAATATATTTTAAACAATTAAAATTGATGTTATATTAAATTTAAAAGCATTAAAAAACTTTTATCTCATTATTATTTTTCTACTATTTTTGATTTTCATTTTACTTGCCGATTCTTATTTATTGCTCTTTAGAACAATTTTATTTATTAAAGTCCGGCGTAATTGCTTTCTTATTCTGCAAATCCATATTTCAATTATCTTTTTCTTCTTTTACCAGACTTGATTATTTTCATCGTATAAATGTTCTTTTGCTATAATTATTTTATAATATTTTGTCGTATCATTTACTTTCAGTTTATCTTATATATTTCAGCTATATTTCATTTATTTTTCATCGTTTATTAAGTAGACAACATTGTTGGAAATGTAATATAATTTATTATTTATAATATATATGGACAAATGTGTTTCATGTGAATAATAAATATAACACTCAATATAAAAATCTCATGGCAACTGACGCAGCAAAAGCTACGAGAGAGAATGAGAGCAGACAAGATCTTCTTAATTCTTAGATGACATGTCTAGAAATGGCGTCTGAATAAAAATACCACTTGGCAGTAAGTATAAAACGTCTTTAAGATTAAAAATGACAAAATCATAGCGATTCAGTTGCCGCCCGGGTCAACAACCGCCGCGTACCTGAGACAGGAATTAGTCTGGACAAAAATCTGAAACTGGAAAAAAATGGTTTGGATGGAAATTCAATAGAAAATTTCGTAACTCGAGTCATCTAATTCAATAATATCGTTATCGACAACAAAAAATAAAACGTAAACACGCGAGAAATATAAAGAAGTGTCGTAATCAATTTACTTTTCATTTACTAAAGCATCAGGCATGAATCATAATCATCAATACGTTTCGAATAATGAATGAAAGAACTTCAGACAACAGAAGAAACATGAATGAAAATAAGATTGTAAATGTTAGAAGAGACATTAAGCAATTGACAGATGCAGAAATAAATCCAAGCGAAGCGAAATGTTGAAAAAGATTTCAGAAGAAGGACCGATTAAATAAATAATGGTAATTGGAAGCGAAAGTATTGGAGGAAAAAATGCAGAAGTGCAAATGGAAGTTACTATACAATCATCAGATGGAATGGAACAGACATTTGAAGGGCGTTACAATGGATTATCATCGAACAACATAAATATCCACATCATTGAAGGGATTAACAAAGATGATGAGGAAAAAGATATTCAAAAAGATTATCATCATGAGGTAAATCCAATAATGAATATAACGAAGGATATTATCAATGGAATTTTCCAGTCGTATGGTTAAGACAAACAATATGTCCATCTCTTCAACCTTCTTTTGCCGTAATGACCTGACAATAGATTCTGTCATCCGGAAACCAAACAAAATAAGGTATAATAATAATAATAATAATAATAATAATAATAATAATTAAGCACATGAGTACATCAACAATCCCTGTTGTAGTTGGATCCCTAGGATTGGTTGGAAAAGATTCCAGTAGACTAATTGAAGGGATTCCTGGAAGCCCATGCCTCAAAGAAATACAAAAAATTGTTCTCACAAGTACAGCCCACGTTTTACGAAGGGCATTATCTATGTAATTTTTTTTTGTCAGTAGAAAGTGTATGGATCTCATGGCTTATCTTAATTGATTAAGATGTTGTCATGTACATATTTTGTTTTGGAACAATCAAGAACTGCACGAACAAATATTTCTTTAACATTTCTGGTGATCCTGCGTGAAATCCCCAAAACTCGTATTAAATAATTAGCATAAAAAAATTAAATTTCATAGTCTAATAAAAGGTTTAAAAGCTTAACCCAATCATAAGATAGAAAAACCCTTTATGAAGTCGTCAAAAAAACAAATTGTAGTTCAGTGCGACGCATTTAAGTACGAAACAGCCCCTTGAAATAAAAAACAAAAAAAGAAGAAAAAAGAAAACAAAAGGATAAATAAATGAATAAATAAATAAATAAAATAAAACAAAACAAAATTCTCTCGACACTTAATGACATTATGGTGCCATCTTTCGCTATGACTAACCAGACGATATGCGCACATGAATGCCATCATTCGCTTTGAAATGGATACCCCCTCCCTACTTCGGCTTGACCTCTTTCCGAAGGTGACTGATATGTGGATAAAAATTATCTCTTAGCTCCCTTACCAAAATGGTCGCCCCAGCCGTTTCCATAGTAATTAATTTTGCGAATGAACATGCTTATAAAGATGCGTAAATTTCAAGATTGGTTATTCCTAAATTTTCGCTTGAGGATGAAACAGGGCTTGATACTTTAACTCAATTTAATTTTAATAATTATATTGAGATTTTCGGCTCTCGTTTTTGAAACATGAGAACTCTTATGTAGCGAAGGAATCATATTTTTTTAAAAATAATTATAATATATATATATACACACACACACACACACACACACACACACACATATATATATGCGTATATATACAGTGATTTGTATAAAGCCACAAATTAAATTTTAGATTAATCATATTTTGATTTTAGAAACACGTTACTAAGATATATTTGTTGATGCCTAATATATAATCATTTATTCATGTTTGACATAAATCTTACCTGATTCAAGCAGAGCATTGGACGGTTATGAGACTCTTAATCTTATTATTGACTAGACTAGCCGTGACCCGATTGGGTCACTGAAGCGTCAGGTCGTAAAACATTGAAGTTGATTTCAACACTGAAAGAAAAAAAAGAAGGGAGAAGAAGGAAATTATTATCTGTTTGAAGGAAGTTGGAATAAAAAATACTTACTATATAAACAACTCGTATTTTTTAATCTTATTGGCTTAAAAGTATTTTTCTAATATGCCAAGAAATATTTTTAAATCATATTCACTTGAAAATGTTTTTCTTTTAATATGGCTCCCCAAAGAAAAACCCCCAAAAAAAAAAAAAAAAAAAACAATACTTTAGTTTTAATATTTAAAATATTGTTTGTTTCATGAAAGCTGATAGATGGAAAGGGTTAGGTAGAAAAAGAGAGGTGGAGAGAAACTTAAATCATTATGCGCCCGAGGGCCGACGTATGCACGATTTACAGACTTTTAGTATGTTAGATAGATAGATAGATAGATAGATAGATAGATAGGAAGAAGAAAGAGAAAAGAGGAATGCAATAGTAGTAATGATGGTGGTGGTGATTGTGGTGATAGTGACTTCTCATTTATTTATTAATATTCTTTTGTTATTTATTTATTTATTAGTAATTTATATACAATATTTATTTTATAAGCTATTAAATACAAACACTTATAATAATTTTTTTTAAAAATATCATTAGTAAGTATATATTAATTGTATTTATGGGTAAAACATATTCGTGTAATAACAAGATTAGGGAGATTTGAATACAGTTTCATATTATTAAACATAAGAAAGAAAAAGTCAAAGGAAATTCCGTTAAAAATTGAAAAGTCGGAGTCTGGGGAAGCATATCGTGTATCTTTGGGATTTAATCGAAGATTTTACCGTTGTTTTTCATAATAGCAATAGTAAAAATAAATAAATAAATCAATAATTAAAAAAAAAAAATAAAAAAATAATTTATTAAAAATAGAGAGAGGAAGTCTGAACCCCATAAACGTGATGGCCCACCATGGTATGGATATGATCTGGCGCCCACGATCCAGCCCCCACGTATGGGTAAATACGAACTAACTATAAGTCTGCAACTGGTACAAAATCTACCCAACGAGAACTAGAGGAAACTACGCCGAGGGCAGTACTCACAGAGGCCCTCTATATTCATTAAAAGAAAACCCCACAAAAAGAACAATAAATAAATGGTCTAGAGAACAGTATATTGAAGTAATGATAGCCTTTTACACCGCTATGATAAATCCGACAACGACCAAAGCTGAGTATAATATCTGGCAAGAAAAACACCCCTCAAATAGACTAAACATCGATGCCAACAAACTGGACAATGTCAGGCATGACATCATCAGGAAAAAATAATACCTGAAATAGAACTCGAAAGCATCCGAGAAAACATAAATGGATTAAAATTTAACACCGACAGGCTAAATACCAACAACCCAGAGGAGACATATGCAGAGGAAAAATTGAAACCAGTTGTAATAATCTGTTTGAGGTACACAAGCAAACACAGGAAGATAATGAAGAATATGAGAGAGAAATAGAGATGACAAAAAACATCCTATATAAATGGGAGAATGTAAAGGAAATGTCTTTCGGGGAAAGGCCGACAATTCCAAAACTAAGAAAGAACCGTCAATTGAAGGAAACCATCAACCTTGCTAGTCAAGCAATTAGAAAAGTAAGGGATGAAATGGAAAATCTGATGAACCTGACAGAAGTCAATAATCTTATATACGCGGCCTCGGCAACAATCGCAGAAACAATAGGTGAAAAAGTAAAAACACAACGTAAGCGAAAAAGAAAAATGCCAGTCTGGAAAGAAAGAACAGACACCGAAATAAATAAACTACGAAGGAAATTGTCACTTCTAAGTGAAGTAGACAAAGGCTCTTAAATGAAAGAAAGAAAAGGGATACAACTGAAACGATGTCTTGATATAAAGAATAGTATTGACATATCAAAAATTAAAGAGAATCTGAAACAATAAATAAAAAATAAACAAATTCTTCTGGCAAAATAAGATCTTCAAAGAAGATGCCATGAAACTATATCGAGAACGTGGAAAAAATAAAATAGAGATAAATGACCTAATATCTAGGAAGTCGAGGAGTTCTGGTGCAAGATGTGGGAAAGCTGCAAAATGCACAATGAAAGAGCTACATGGGCCAAGCAACAAGAACAACACACACATAGTTTGCCAAAAATGGATAGATATCAATATTTCTGAAACAACCGCTGCCATCTGCAAAACCCAAAACTGGAAAACACTAGGAATAGACCGAACAGCCAATTTTGGAAAAAAAAAAAAGACCTCACTTGGGCTTACAATAATATAATCATAAACCCAGAAAAATACCCCAAATGGCCCACGTGGAGAGTAACATACCTACTCCCAAAAACAGAAGAGACGCAGAACCCGAAGAACTATAGACCCATCACCTGCCCACCAACAATGAACAAGATCCTCCCTTTTGTCATAATCGAGAGGACATACAACGTCCTTGGGAAAACAGCTTACTACCAGCAGAACGGAAGGAATGTAAAAGAGGAAGTTACGGGTGCAAGGAACAACTAATTATCAATAAAACAATATTGGAAGAGGTGAAAACAAAGAAAAGAAACATATCGACAGCATGGAAAGGAAGCATGAAATGCGTTCGATAATGTTCCACACTCATGGATAAAGAAGATCCTAAAATGTACAGAGAATGCAACACAACAGTCAAATTCATAACAGAAAACATGAAAATCTGGAAGACACCACGAAATCTAAACAATAGATTAACATAGAGACCAATCAACATCAAAAGTAGGATCTTCCAAGGAGATTCATTGTCACCAATACTTTTTTGCCTTGCATTAACACCACTCAGCTACCTACTGAACAACAGTAGCTTCAGATACAAGTCACAGAATGGCAAAATGAATCACCTATTTTATATTGATGATCATAAAACGTTTGCTAAGAATGACAACCAACAGAAAAACCTACTCACCATAATCAAAACATTCAGCGAAGATATTAGGATGGCGTTCGGAATCGACAAATGTGCCAAAGCCACCTTCAAAGGTAATAAACTAATAAACTACCGATTTAGACCTTGATATCAACAACAAGATTAAGGAACTGGACCAAGATGGTACATAAAAATACTTAGGAATTAATGAAGGAGACATTCAGTTATGAATAAAAAGATCCAAAAAGAATATTATAGAAGAGTGCGTTTGAAAGCGAACAATAGTGCCAATAAAATGAAGTCTATCAACACCTTAGCTATACCGTAGTAACATACAGCTTCAGCATTACTAAATGGAAAGATTGGACGCCAAGACCAGAAAAATGTTTATCCAAATGAGGATGCGCCATCTGAAATCAGATGTTGATAGACTGTACGTACCAAGAGCTTTGGGAGACCAAGGTCTAATCCAACTTGAATTAACTCTATAAACAACAATTGGATTGTAAGCCTACCTCACAAAAACCAATGACTCTTTCCTACAAATAGTAAAACACCAAATCCACTCCATCAATAAAGAAGCTGCACTCTTCAAGAAACAGCTTAATATATCTGAAACCCTACCAACAAAAAACGAAGCGAATACCATCTATGCCAAAAGAGTAAAGCAGAAAGCAAAACATTTTGGCCAAATGAAATTACAACAAAACTGGGAAGACAAGGCGTTGCATGGCAAATACATAAAAAGAACGAAAGAAGCAGATGTGGACCAACAGAAAACACATCATTGGCTGAGACAGAAGGCCTAATTATTGCAGCTCAGGACTTGCAACCAGATCCTATCACTATCACATAATCAAGGATGGAACTAACCCGAAATGCAGGGTCTGCAGAAAATATGGTGAAACATCACAGGATGTCCGGAACTAGCAAAAAATGAATGTACCCAGACACATAACACGGTTACAACATATGTGCACTGGAAGATATGCAAGAAGCACAGAATCGAAACCACTGAGAGATGGTATGACCACCAACCAGACACAGTTACCCTAAATAACGATGTAACTATCCTCTGGGACATGCCAATTCATACTGACAGGGAAACAAAAGTCAACAGACCTGATATTATCATAAAAGACAAGAAATTCAGGAAGTGTATGCTTATTGACATAGTACCATCTGAGAGAAACACCTCCATAAAAATTATCGAGAAATTGTCCAAATACAAGGATATGAAGATCGAGACTGTACCAATAGTAATCGGAGCTCTGGGCCTCGTGAGAAAAGGAATGGACAATTTTACTGTCCCAGTATACAAGTTGACCTAAAGATTGCCCTCCTAGCAACACCCCATATATTAAAATAAAGTAAAATGTTATCAATTAAATGACAATTCTCTTAGAGGGCCTAAGGACTATAGTTTGACCTGGTTGTACAGGATACAAAGGAAATATAATACACAAACAACAACAACAACAACAACAACTACAATAATAATAATAATAATAATAATAATAATAATAATAATAATTTGAAATAGCCGTGAAAATATCAGTGTTTCTCTATTCGAATTTTCCGATGAATCTTAATTCTTAAGTTAATTGATGAAGCTCCATGCGAGGTCAGTGACTAGAAAATACGCTTGGAAGTTTTCTCTACTGTACTGCTAAATATTTGAACTTAACAACTATAGCAAAATTTTGCAATAAATATGAGTGCAGGTAATCATTTAAAGACGTAAGAGAAAACAAATGAAAAGATTTGAAATTGACAAGGTTTTCCAGTTTACTGAAACAGACTTTAAACACTTGAGAGTATGATCGCCACTTGAATCTTCTCTTTCATTCTTTATTTCACTTCTTTTCCCGCTGAAACCAAATAATGTCTCTGGTGTGCTTTTCCCCGCTTTCCTAGAGATCAAAACGGAATTTATAATCATAAAGATTTAAATTTGCGTATGTTGTATCATCCGGGTTTGCAATTACAGAGCACCTGATTAACAACCGTCAGTGTTCCAAGGCGTATCTTAAAAACATGTTCCAAGGCGTACCGTAAGAACATGTTCCAAGGCGTACCATGAGAACATGTTCACCGTTTTATGTAGATCTCATTCTGAGTGGCTGCTGAGACTTAATGTGATCCGCTTATAGATATTCTACTCTTAGTATATTACTAATATCGGTGGATGAGCTTCTCCTTTATCTTTTTAGATGCTACATACATTTACTATTTTGTTCATCGTTCGAATTCTAACGATTGATGAACGACAACCAGTAAACTCCCAATTTTGTTCTCTTTCTTATTAGATATCAAACGTTTTTCTCATTTTAAATATGTCTGTATTATTATTATTATTATTAATAATAATAATAACAATAATAATAATAATTATTATTATTAAACATATTTAGTCTTCTACCCATTGTTGCTTTAACTTGTTATCAATTTGCAATTTCCTCACTACACCAGAATTCTCCTTATTCTTACTAATGTCAGTAATGTTGTCTTTTTTATATTTTCATTGATGAATAATATCATTTATGCGTTTGCATCAGATATATAGTGACTGTTTTAGGGATCAGGTGACAACAAGCCTCCTTAGATTTCACGCACCATCCTCAGCATTTCCTCAGACCACAACACAAAACATAGCTATGATATCGAAAAATGTAGGTAGGGTCTGTTTCCCTTGAATATCAGTTTTCGAAATCCTGGCATTTTGTCTACGACCAACCATCGAAAAGAAACCAGAAGTGGCATCAAAAAGGCAAATATTAATGGAGGCAGATTATAATGAAAATTCAGAAATGCGGTATGCCTTGTAATTCGCTAAAGCAATAATGATCGATGAGACACACTTGCTTACAACTGCTCCACGCAGAGACAACCTTCACTTTTTCTTATTAGTCTTTTATTTATGCAGTTTTCTGCCAGAAGTGAACACATTTTTGCTAATTCATTTTAAACCCAGACCAATTAATACAATGTAGCATATATTTTTATTCTACAAAACAGCGTTTTCTATTCAAAGAGAATTAAAAGCCTTTGGTCCTGAATTTGTTTCGTTGAAATTTCCTTGAATCTTCGCGTTTGTGAAAAGTGACTGTTCCACTGAATACGATTTTGATTAAATAAAATAAAATCAAACAAAGAAATCAAATCCAGAGTTTTGATTCTGACTTCCTTTGTTGCTAGAGAATTTTACAGGCGTATAAGAAAAGGAAATTGTGAACAGCATTTGTTGAAAAACTTTACTTTTTTTATTTTTAGCTGATATTTTTTGTAGTTTTGAACATTTTCGTGATGATTTAAAAAAGAATAAGGTTCCATTTATTTGTTGTTATTGGGCAGTCACATGGTGCAGTATATATTTTATTCTTACTTTTCTTTATTTACTTGTCTTCTTTCTTTGGTTACTCCTTTCTTTATTTTTCGCTATTCTTTTCTTCTTGTTTTTCTTTCCATCCTTGTTTTCTTGCGTCTTTGTTTTTCCTTTTCTTTTTATTTCTCCATTTCTTTCATTCCGTGTTTCTGTCACTGCTTCTATCGTTATCTTCTTTCTTTCTTTCTATTTGTCACTTTAATACGCAAAGGAATTTTGCTAAACAGTATGTAAATTCAAATTGATATTTACATGACAATTTTATGATTCGTTGATAAACAAAGATTATTCAGGAAGTCTTGGATAATCACTTTCGGTTAAATATTCCTCCGAAGAAGAATTTATAAAACAATAAATAAAAGAACTCTTGAAAGTCCGGCCGTGACCACTTCAATATTTACACATATCTTTGCCATTTTAACACTAATGCACTGTTTCGTATAAGATAAAATGAACTTTTATTTAACCCTACGGAATCGTGCAAGCTGAATTTTGGAAGCAAAATTTATGTTCAATTTATACACGAATCCTAGTTTTATTAGGCTAAAATCTGTGCACCACAATGAGGGTTTTCAAGTAATTCTTAATTTGACGTATGAAAATTAAAGTAAATGAAAAACGAAATTGCTAGATATTTATTTTCCAGAAATCTTTATGAATATAAATTATCTGAATCGTATGACAGGCAATGTTGACAGCTAAATTTGTTCTTATACAAAAGTTTCAATAACTTTTTGGTTATTGTTAATAGGCGCGGATAGTTCAGCCATCCCGATTTCCGTACCGAGAAAATCGGTACAGGAAAATCTGAATTGATGAGCTCCGTCCTAGTCTGCGGCATTAACTTTCTCACTAATGTCTTTTACACGGATCCATCTCTTCTCTCGACACTATCTATGAGTTAAATAGTAGGGTTGATTGGGTTATGTAGCCATCAGTGGCAGCAATGAGTATCAACCAATCTAGTAGGAATCTTCTGAATTCAAAAGCTTGGAGAAGGCAACCATCCCCCTACATTTCTCAAGGCATAGAAATTCACAAATAAAAAAATCCCGACTGATCACCTACGTCCTGAAGGGAGATGGTATTTTTGTGCAAAACATAGGCTCCAAATTTGAATTTCCACATTCGCATTTATTAACCAATCAACAACATTAGCTCAAACGCGCTGAAGGCCTTGAAATTTCAGACAACTATATCTTTTGTCTGCTACAATATTTGATGGATCACTACAGATAATGATTAACAATATTTCCCCACCTAAAAATAGATATTTAAACAATTGGAAAAATAGTTATTAACCAATAAACTTTTGAGTTTAGTAAATCTAATTTTTAGGGGGCTATAAGCCGTTACAAATATAACAGCGTAAATTCACAAAGTTAGTATTCAGTTTTTCGGTAAACATTGTTTTGTACACAACTGATTCTCACATATTTCGTATAATTAATTACTTAGCTTTCACATATTTATCGAGTAACTTCTTACAATAACATCACGATTTTAAACTAAATTAAGCACACGTTAAAGCATAGGAACGGAGTGATGTCAGAAAATTTTAGTAGTAGTTATAAAACAGTTATCGTTTGCTGACGGCTGGAAAATTACACGCATTCATAAAACAACGTAAATACGTGACACTCTCCTTAGTAAACACATTCTGTTTTCTCTATCATACTAATTCAATTGATTCTGTGGTGTTGTAAAGAACAAAATAAAATATTTGTGCGATACATTGTTTTGCGAAAACATTTGTAATTCGTTTCTTTCAATTTGAAAGAAGACAAATACTCAATAATAAATAATATATTTAAATTTGTAGAGCAGTTATTGAATATTATATCTTTCTTCGCTTTTAAAACGCTTATTCCTCTACAAATATATATATATATATTATTTCAAATATATATATATATATATATATATATATATATATATATATATATATTATTTCAAATATTACTATATATATATATATATTTTAAGACATTTTATGTTTATACATTCTTCTTATAGATACAAATATTTAAGTAAATGCTTTGTTTATAAACAGTATTAAACAACATTTTTACCGGCCTGAATATCCGAGAAATTTTCACAGAAAATATTCGTCCTCCAACAGGAATCGAACCTGTATCCTATACAGGACCGTCATTTAGCTTGACGTGCCTTTACCGATTTGGCCACAGAGGAGCGTTCGGTTAGCAAGGTCGAATTTACAGTATTTAAACTTCAATTTTCCATGAATCTCTCACGTACATTCATATCTGTATTTTCAAATATGGCCAAATATTTGTATCGATAAAAAGAATGTAATTATTTTAAGACATTTTATGTTTATACATTCTTTTATATATATATATATATATATATATATATATATATATATATATATATATATATTATTTCAAATATTACTATATTACTTCGCATTTGAAATAATTTAAAGTATGAATTAATATATATATAACGTTTGAAGTAATAAAATTGCCAGATTAAAAATAATTCTATTAATTCTTTATCATTGACGGCTTTATCTCGAATCCAAGAATTTAATTTCTTCTTTGCTGATCGTTTTTTTTTATGATGATGGTGTTGATGATTAAATTCGCAATCGACGTCCATGTTCACGACTAGAAGCTTCCAATTTCATCAACACCTGATCCCGTATCGCCGTTTGGCTTTGCAAATGTTGGTTGGAGGTGAAAGAAAATCAGAGTAGAAGAAAGTGCTGATGGCGTGAATTTGTTTAAGCTGAACCTCATCTTGGAAGTGACCCACACACTTGATTTTATGACCTTCCTCTGGAGAACATATGGAATGAGGCATACAAAATCCAGTTATGAAATTCAAATGGACTGCCGCTGACTCTGTTATAATTTCGAGTACTGCTTTCTTTAGCATGGCCGTCATACCTAGCTTCGTTCCACCGTTGAAATTTGTTGTAATCATCATCAGTTTGTTCCACCGTTGTGGTCTTTATGGTTAAGCGTGGTTAGTGTGGATCCTCATCTTCGGCCTTGTCACCAAGGGTGGCTTTGCCAAGAGTTTATAACTCCCAACGAAATCTCTATCAAAGTCATTGAACCACGCAAGCTCCTCCACAATGACAAAGAGCGTCTATCAGTTATTCTATATTCTATATATATATTAATGAATATACATAATATCCAACGTCGATAGCACGGCTCGGAGTTTCATGCAGTTTTTGCAATCTTCAGATGCAAATATGAACCTAATATAGTCTCAGTCCAATAGTCTTAGAGATAGGTGTAACTTGTGTTTAGAAGAAAAAAATCGAATAATAAAAGATTCAAGTAATAAAAGACTAAAGCAGAATGACAGACAAACACACAAAAAGACAGAATAAATCAAAATATAAAAATCATACTCCACCATTTTAACAACCAATCGACAAGATCGATTCACTCGGATAATTCTTTCCTTTTTTTTTATTTAAATTATTTTCTTTCTCAGATGGCTTCAATCACACTAACATCTTTTACACCCCCACCTCCAAGAAAAAATTTTACAACATGGAGTGATAACAGGGGACATAGAGCATAAAAGAGCCGCATTTACAGAAACATTCTTTTGGAAATCTCGTATCAATTTTGTTTATTGAATTGTTTGAGGCATCGCGTTTCCAATGTTTATGGATGCAAAATCATGGCACTGAAATTTTTTTCTTTCCTTTATAGTTTGGTATTATTTTCGTTTCTTCTTCTTTCTTTCTTAAATTTTACACTTGTAATTTTTCATTTCCTTCATAAATTCTTATTCACCCTCTTATTTCTTACGCCTCTCTTCTTTTTTCTTTCTTTCTTTCTTTCTTTTTTTCTTTATTTCTAATTGATTCCCAGCGTAAAGAATGTTAATTTGGTAAATGATGATCGAAGCATAATGCACACAGGCATTTACTGCGTTCCTATAAATCCCAAGGACCCAAGAAAAAAGATCTCTTTGCAAACCAAGATAGGTTTTCGTATTAAAATAATGCCACTTAATTTCACCGGCAATTTCCATTTCAAATTTTACATTTCCTTTTAATTCCTTTGCTTTTCTCAACCTACACGGATTTTCCATTCTTTTCATCTTTTTACCTTTCCTGAATTTAATTTATATAAATGTATTCGATTCATAAGTAATTCGGCAGACTCTGACACTCAGAACACAAAAATATCTAATGACCAGACAAAAAGAGGAAACGGATGCCAAACATTAGAAGTACCCGGATTCCTTTTATACGCAATATCTGTTGACTGCCCCATCATGCATCAGGCTGAAGTTTTGTAGTTGCCATTCATTCATAAACTTGGCTAATTTTGGGCTGCATACGATCGGACCAGTTATTTTAAATAGTTAATTCTTTATACCTATATCCTAAAAATACGACTAATATATATTGTTATTAAATAAAAATAATTTATGCTGAGTAGACTCTATTTTGGGGTTACGGGATAAAACATAAATCCATATATGTTAGTTAAAATGGCTACAATTAAAAGAAAAGAGGAAAAAGAGAAAAAGATTGAAAAGGTTGACGAGTGAGTGTAAAGGGAAAAAAACGACGAAAACGACATTCTACAAACGGACGCACGCATGGGCGCAGCACCAATGAAATGTGCATAGAAAAATCGAGAAGTATATGCAGTCAATTGCTTATACCTCCTGATGATTAGATAGAGTGATTCCTAGAAGATCTGTCTGCGAAACTATGGAGTCGAGATACTGAAGGTAACATCAATCAGCTAAGTGACAAACCTTTTACTTTATTAATTATATATATATATATATATATATATATATATATATATATATATAGAGAGAGAGAGAGAGAGAGAGAGAGATAGATAGATAGATAGATATGATAGATAGATAGATAGTAATCCATTTGTATAATCCAAGCGAGTCCTATTAACACAATATAAATTTGAAATATTAAATATTAAGGCGCCAAAATATTTGTCAAAGAAGCGACAGGAAATGAAAATACTGTATAGGTGGAAGAAGTATAAAAAGTGAAAAAGAAAGTCAAGCGAAAGAGGTAAAAAATAAGAAGGGAGAAAATCAATAAAAAAATAAATTTAATAGAATGTTGAGAGTGCAAAGATTATCTACGACTTCCACAGTGATCAGCATCTCGCTTTGTACGAAACTAATGCAAGCTCAGGAAATATCGTTAAAATAACTGACAGAAAACACAATAGAATTAAACTGGAATAACCCAAAAGGTTATTAGATTATTGAAGAATCAATCAATCGATTAGCTTTTGTACCAGTGAAATATTCACCCTATAAATCGACGCTACCGATCTATTGTCCTACGTAAACTGAAAAATATCTCAGAAAGCTTAGATGAATATTTTTTAAATCAAGCAAACAGAATATACGATGGCACAGAAGCTAATTCATTGTCAATGACGGAAAATATGATGGCTCAGTGGGTTTTTTTTTTTTTTGTTGCTAAATTTGTAACTATAAAGATTTTATTACGTTACTATGACAACAAAACGATTGTTTCCTAACGTGTTCTTCAACAGTCTGGAAATAGAGACTAATTATTGATGATTTGAAGATTGTCAGTTCTGAATGTCCTTGTTGTCATAAATGACGTTTGCCTGCTGACAGTGCATCTTACTAAAGTGTTGCCATTGATTTGTTTACGGGAATTTACTTCGTACAAATATCGGTTGGTGGATTCACTTGAAAAGGTCAAATTGATTGCAAAATGTGAACAGGTTGTTTATATTCAAAGCTATCGATGTCCTTTAGCGAATTCAAAATGTTGAAAAATTTTAGCGTTGAACTTCTCGCTTTATACACGTCTTCATATATTTTGTTGTATGATTTAATTCTACCTTGGAAACAGGCAATTAATGATTTGTTTTATCACTGATGCTAGTTTTGAG
Organism: Acanthosepion pharaonis; assembly: GCA_903632075.3. NCBI lineage: Eukaryota > Metazoa > Mollusca > Cephalopoda > Sepiida > Sepiidae > Acanthosepion > Acanthosepion pharaonis. Next base: position 94,239 of record CAHIKZ030000179.1, read on the forward strand.
TTACACCAATCAACAATGTCGTGAGTCATCATTTCCGGTTTGCATTCGCATTACAAGTTAATTACACGGACGACTGTTGCGTCGAATCATAAATATTTCTTTGAACTTTAAAACTCACATTGCAGAAAGGGCACAAGAAACTAGGGATATTTCGCAACTTTTAAAATTTTATTATTTTCATGTCGTCTTCATCTAGAAATAGTTACCCAGAATGTAGTTTTATTAGCAATTATTTCCGCTTCAGTTATATACATGTAAAATATCAACCGTTTTTATATCCACTTCAAAAGATCTTTACTGACTCCAAAATCAATTTATGGATATTTCTGTGGTACAGTAAAAGGTTTTGAGTAAAGATGCCTTCTTTAAACATGGGCACAATATTATTCTTACGAAAAAGTATACTTGTGAACTAGTAAAATTTATGTATAGTCTACACACACACACACACACACACACACATATATATATATATATATATATATATATATATATATATATCACGTTTAAATATTATTTATTCGTGAAGAGTGCTGAATATCAAGGAGAGAGCATTTCTAGATATAGATAGTATGAATATAGGAATCAATATTGCACACCTCTTAAGCGGTCATCAATGTTGATTTATATTCTATATTTTCTCTTTCCATTTCTCACACTTCTCTCTCTCTCTCTCTCTCTCTATATATATATATATATATATATATATATATATATATATATATATATATATATATATATATATCAGATAATATATCTTCAGATGACCTAAAAGATTATGTTGAAGCTTGAAATAAACTGTTGTCGCTTGGTGTTGACCTGTGTCCGCTTTCATATTTATATACACTATATCACTGGTATTGAGCACTTTTATTCATAATTACAGTATACCTTAAAAACACACACACACACACACACACACACATATATATATATATATATATATATATATATATATATAATCTACAGAACTAGGATCAATTCAGACGATGATGTTAAATATTACTTTAGAACCACCAAGAACAGTTTTTACAGTTACAGTTTTTACAAAAACTGCACTACACTTTCAAAGTATGTTCGCTGATTAAAAAAACATAGAACCCAAGCATTAGCTTGGAGATAATCGCGAAAGTTGTCATACAATGGAAACAGAGACAGGTGTAATTTGTGTTTGTTTGAGAAGCTTATTATATTAAAGCACTTAAATAACCCTAACTTTCTGAACAGGAGATTAGAATTGATATCTACATATTTCCAGAATACCAAGCACCTGCTCAAACACATTGCCCCTGATTAAAAAAAAGATTCCAAAATAGATTTTACGAATATTAATACAATATGCAACAACTATTAATATTCTTAGAACCCGTCACTAATAACTTTTCCTATATTTATAACGCCTATATATATATATATATATATATATATATATATATATATAATTTCAACTATATAAGTATCCCGACCTATTATTATAATTACAGCATGAGTACTAGTTTAATATAATTGTTATAAAAATGGCATTTTATGCGAAAAAAGAGAGTTATACAATTTGATATCTAACTTGTTTACTTATTTCAGATTTAAATAATAATTTTTTTTTACTTCTTCGTCTTTCGAGCTTATGAATTTGAATGATATAAGTTATAAATAATTAATTATAATGATTTAAGCAACAATAATTAAATAACCAAGTCTTAACCCACAAGTTTAAATCAACACTACGATAACGCGAACTCTGTAACGGTCAGAATATACTCAGCACCTGAAGATTGCAAGACTGCATGAAGCTCCGAGTCATGCTTATAGCACTGTTACGTAACATTAAGTACTGTATTTATAACACCTGAGGAAGGAATATATTTATACGTACGTGCAAGTATATGTGCACAAATGTATTTTTTTTTTTTATATATATATATATATATATATATATATATATATATATATAGATAGATAGATAGATAGATAGATAGATAGATAGATAGAATAAGTAATATGTTTTCGTCAACTGGTTTATTGCAACACATTCATTAAAAAAGAAAACTTTTTAAATCAATTGCATTTTTGTAAATCATCTAACTAAAAATTATTCTTATTATTTCATTTTCGGCCAATAGTTCAGTATTAAACCAATAAACGTTTCAATATATTGCAGGTTGATGCATAATTTAGTTCAACAATTTTGATGTTGTTTAATAAGAAACGATTAGATATTGCCAGCCACTTTACTTCCAGCAAACATATTCTTAATGTCCTAAATAGTTGATGGCTTTGCTGAATTAATGGCTATCGCCATTATTGCCCATTCAACCTCATTTTCAACAGATTGCATAGTTTCGTAAAACAACATTTTTTATTCACATATCATTTTCCACTAATGATAAACTAATGTCAATATGCAACCAAACAATGAAATGAATAAATACATATTTTACAACTCTTAATAAAATTAGATTGACGACATGTAAAGAATTTAAAAAGGAAAAGAATGAGAAAACTGTTGTCGGTTTATAGAAACCAAAATTGGCAAGTTGACAAGTGTGTTTTTAAAGGGAGATAAGTGCATTTTTTCAGCTCATATATGCAGAAACGTTGTAAGAGAGCATTCATAATGGAGATAAGCGCTTGCTGTTGATTAATTGTTAGCGATTAGTCTCTCGGATCATGAATAATCTTATTATTTCCGTCCTGTTTGCTTTATTATTATGTCCCTGTGTCAGACTAGCCTAATAATAATAAATGTTTATCCTTTTCCCGAGAATGCATTTTAAGAAATCATTGAGAAGTAGGCGAGGGGATCCATACGGAAACAGTCAACGAAAAGTGATCTGTAATGTTGTATACATGTCAACATCTTTAGCGATAATGTGTGATATTTTTATTTAATATTACTCAAGTTTCTGAAAGTAGGTCCGATCCTTGTCAATTACTTTAGAAATACAGCTCTGTGCCAATGTGAATTTTGTTAAGTTGGAATGGCCATAAGGATAAACTAACAAAATACATTACGAATCAAATTCATTGTCAATAGCTTGTAAGGTAAGCACAGTATCAACAACCAGCATTATCAACGATCAACAGCAACATTTTCTTAAAGCGGTCATTTTTACTCTTGTTCAGAATTTTTTTAAAAATCCTTTTGTGACAATGACATGTCAGATGTGTTCAAGTGTTGAGATTATAGGATTTATTGCTTGTATTAGGACGTGGCTGCAGAATCCGTGGTTACAAATTCAAGTCCGGGCTCTGCCGAGTATACTTGACAAAGTCTTATTCAATACATTGCCGCTTACTAATTATTTATCGATTTTTAATAAATAATTAGCTGCTAAGGTTTAAGAATTAAAACATTCGTCTCTATTTTATAGCAGTATAACACAAAGAACGGGTAATTCAAACGATTTCAATTAGCTTACACGCATATACAGCCATGTTGTTCTCACAAGACAAAGTAACAATGATATTCAGTAATCGTCGCTTAAACTTACGCTAGAATATAATACATACTAAACGCTTCCTTTGTTATTGGACATTGAACTAGTATAATCAAACGTCAAGGCTGGATAACCATTTGTTCATGTGGTGTGTTGAATATCACATCCTAGCCATGTAGTCTGGTTTTCAATAAAAAGGCAGGAAATGGATTTCAAAACAAAACATTTTTTGTTGGGATATTAAACATAAAAAACGCCTTTTACCAAGTATATCAAGAAGATCAGGATTTAGTTTGTTGACTTTTGTGCAGAATGCAGGAAAATTATTGTATAGCTGTTAAGTAAGTTTGGCCACGGCATAGAGACTGCAGGATCACAATGTGGGCAAAAACTCAAAAGACTTAAGGCCAATTGAAAAGTTCCAGTAATTTGGTCTGTTTAAACCATGTATTCGTTAATGAAAAGCGTCCAGAAATTCTAAAATATTGGGAAGATATTTTGTCACATTTTTTCGTGAAGTAGTAAAAACAGGGAATCTTCTGGCATTATACATTCATCGATTTTATGGCATCCTAAATCGATTCACTTTAATCCACTGAATAACATATTGAGTTTCTTTGTGTCACGTCACAAAGGCTATGTCGGAGTTAACTCCTCCTTCACTCCGTTAATCCTTTCACCAGGGGTCTCTCTTCCCTGGCTATAAATAGCCGCTGACTCTTCACCTCTATCTCTTTTTTCCCTTTAGGCCTGTGCACTGACACCTTGAGGTAAACTTTTTTTCCTTCAGGATTTCAGCTATCAACCTCGAAATGTAGTCGCTAACAAGGGATAGCGTGGAAACACGCTAAGCACAATATTCACACACGCACGCACATACAGAACATTCACACGCACGCACATACAGAATATTCACACACTCTTTTCCTTCAGGATTTCAGCTATCAACCTCGAAATGTAGTCGCTAACAAGGGATAGCGTGGAAACATATTAAGCACAATACGCACACACGCACGCACATACAGAATATTCACACACGCACGCACATACAGAATATTCACACACACTTCGTCCTTTGTACTGTTTCCATGTATTGTAACTTGTTATTAATATATATTTGTATATACATATATTATCGGTCTTGTGTTTTGTTTGCTTTCTTTACCTTCTTCTTTGGACTTAATCAAAGTCCAACCTTTTTATGTAGTTGGGCCCGGCGGGCAGGAGTATCTGAACCTTACTTGCGTTTTCTTCCACGTCTGACTTCTATCAACAACAGCCACGCCATGAACCATCAACAACCGGCAACCGCCATTCCCACTACAAGTGGTGACCGCCACGGACCCACTACAATTGGTGACTTTCCCGACTTGATTTTTCAACTCCTGCTAAAAACACACAAGACGATATATATGTACAAAAACAAACAATTTCTTATATATACACCTTCACAAAAAGAGAGCCAAATAGGGAAAATGTTGAAAAAACTTCTTTTCGAATCCTACGCACGCCGTACACTAGAACAACAATTACTACTATTCAAGGCGAACCTGAGAACTCTTCCCCCACTGGTCTATATTTGCTTGACCCTTTCTTTCTCTCGGCGACGTTTGACCTAATTTCGCCCAGCACACATGCTTAAGGCTGTACCGAACGGAAAACATAACGCCATTTTTCTACCAACCAACACTATCCTCTTCTGGACTGAAACAGATAAAGTGTGAACCCAAACCACTAAAGGCGAACCACTGTCCTTTACTCTCAACAACATTGGTGATTCCGACATGGAAGCGACACACAAGTTTCATTGGAATTAATCTACAACATTCTCTGGACGACTCACTGTTCCATAACGATGCGACATCACTGAGGATTTGCATGCACGTAATTCGTCGCTATTAATCTTGCAAATTCCGTTCTCTTTCAACACATGCTACTGGTCATAGCATTTCGCATCTTCTTCCATCCTGAAACTCAAAAAGCGCGCATACATTTTCCTACACCACGTGGCGACATCTTCACGCCACCGCTTGCTTCCCATGCTTCAAACTATTTTTTCGGAAGACTCACTGCTTCGAAAAACATTTTCAACGATTGCACCCTGACGACAACACACTTTTCGTCGAATCACGCATCTCAACCACACTTCTGACACATTTTCTTTTCAGCTCACAAGAACAATATTCAAACTTTCACGAAACTTTTTCTAACATATTAAAAGTTTCCATTTCCTTACAACTTTTAATCTGGTAGGGGGAATTGTCGGAGTTAACTCCTCCTTCACTCCGTTAACCCTTTCACCAGGGGTCTCTCTTCCCTGGCTATAAATAGCCACTGACTCTTCACCTCTATCTCTTTTTTCCTCCAGGCCTGTGCACTGACGCCTTGAGGTAAACTTTTTTTCCTTCAGGATTTCAGATATCAACCTCGAAATGTAGTCGCTAACAAGGGATAGCGTGGAAACACGCTAAGCACAATATTCACACACGCACGCACATACAGAACATTCACACACGCACGCACATACAGAATATTCACACACACTCTTTTTCCTTCAGGATTTCAGCTATCAACCTCGAAATGTAGTCGCTAACAAGGGATAGCGTGGAAACACGCTAAGCACAATACGCACACACGCACGCACATACAGAATATTCACACACGCACGCACATACAGAATATTCACACACACACTTCGTCCTTTGTACTGTTTCCATGTATTGTAACTTGTTATTAATATATATTTGTATATACATATATTATCGGTCTTGTGTTTTGTTTGCTTTCTTTACCTTCTTCTTTGGACTTAATCAAAGTCCAACCTTTTTATGTAGTTGGGCCCGGCGGGCAGGAGTATCTGAACCTTACTTGCGTTTTCTTCTACGTCTGACTTCTATCAACAACAGCCACGCCATGAACCATCAACAACCGACAACCGCCATTCCCACTACAAGTGGTAACCGCCACGGCCCCGCTACAGCTACAATGTTTGGTTATCTGATCGCTTTTCCGCTTAAACGATTACATTATGCAAAAAGGACATTTTCATGCAATTCTTCTATCTATTGCTTTTTTATCGATGAAAGGGAGTGAAAATCTGCATAAATAAAAATGTGTATCAAGCCAAATCTTTCGAATGTAATTGATACAGAAAGACTTTTCCTTTCTCGTATACTAGACGCCTTTTTTCATAGACTACACACAAACAGATATAATTATAACCAACATGAATTAAAATGTTTTACTAAGGCTCATTCTCTTCTTTTTCGAACTTCCATTGATCCGCTATAGCTAGTTTCGTATTGACTTCTTGAATCTATCTCGATTGCACGTTATCCTTGATGCCAAAGTACTTTCTTATTAGCATCAACTTTATTCAACTTTCGTTTCACTGCAATCCCTGTTAGGAATGTAATGCTTCCTATTTAGAAAAAAAGCTGAAAACGTGTGCGTTTGGCAAAGAATTGTTTTCCTGTGCATCAATTGATTGTTTGACTCAACTGGGATTCGCATATCAATCACATAAACTGTAGATTTTACGATAAGGAGCGGGAAAGTTCAATTATGCTAAAACGCGTTTGTTTTTACATAGGCAAGTATAGCCTTAAGGGATGTAACCTAGCAACACGATATGTCACTAAACACACCTGTTCGACGGCAATCTAGCATTAAAAACTTCCAACGAGTTTGTATTAAGTTTATTAAATTAACAAATGATGTACAAAGATTCGTTTAGTCAGCTTTCTGTTACAGTCTGACAGTGAAAAATATCCTTGGAAATTTTCTGAATAAACATGATACAAACGTTCTGTCATTGTCATATTTTTCTGCGATTAGCTCCCTTTGCTGATGAAATGGTCTGAGACGAAGTTCGGCTCTGTCTTTTCAAATGAATTTTCTGTGTAATTTGTTGCCTGAATTTGAAAATTTTTTGATTAAGATTTTTATTTTTCGGTTCGCAACATTTTCCTCGTTTCCAGGCTAAACATAAACTGTCCAATATCTTCTGATGGCTTTCGGTGTTCATAAGCCATTATTAATTTAGTCTCATGCCTACTTAGATACAATAACCAATATCTACTCAAATACAAAGTAGTCATCGCAAATAATTCAACAGAGCACATTTAATATCCTCTATGCGCATAATATTCTATAAATTAAAAATATAGAACAAATTTTAATTAACTATAATTTCTCTAGCCATAAAAGTGATAAACAAATTAACCTTGTAATATAAATAATAATAATAATAATGCAAATAATAAAAACGATATGAAAACATCCTGAAATTATTTTACAGAGACTAACTACATAATGATGACAAACTAGACGAAAAATTAATAGAAGAAAGCGAATTTATAGACACGCAATATCAACAAAAAGAATAGAATTCATTATTCACTAAAAAAATGAAAAAAAAAAAAATACAAACAATACAACAACAAAAAAATCAAACTTTTAACATACGAATTCGCTTGTTCACTTTAAGAATAACTCTAAGACTAATAATGATTCAGACAACACATATATTGGTCACATACTTTCTACATTATCGCGCCGATAATAATTCATCCCCAACACAAGAACAGAACACAAGGAATGAACAATTATTTTAAACATAAAAGCACTGGATCATATTTACATATTGTTGTTTGCAAAATGTAAGAGGATGCATCAGTTTATATTTTTTCTGATAAATCTTAAAAGCCTGGAAGAACTTTCTAAATTGACTTAAGACAAATTTTAAATTGTCTTTGCAATTCTGAAAGTGAATAAAGATGTTGATGTCAAGTATCAGAACGCTGTCTTCTCAAACTTATATTTTTCTTAAAAATCATTGTCACTTGTGAAGAAGAATAGCTTGTAATCATGTCTGATAGTAATGAGTCATTTTAAATAATTAATCATTTAAATACTGTTTAAAGGAGGAAATATTTACTGCAGTTTACCTTGACGTAGTAATTACTTGTAGTAATAAGTGAAGCCATCATAACCTTTTGTTCATGAGAAAGATTATCCAGCAATCAAAATATAACATTCTACAAGTGAATATAGAAAACAACCCAATTTAAAGGAGATGTGGTGTTCCTTGATTTAACTTATAGCTGAAAATAAAATATTTACCAAATCATTTCTTAAAAAATTGTAACGAGATTATTCTACTTTGATTACTTGGGAGTTTTTTTTTTTTCGATGTCATCTGTTGTGTCATTTTATTTGAATTAGATGTGTATGTATTTTATCTTTGTAGTCATGAATGAACAAATATTCAAAATACTTTGTTTCGGTGTCTATTTAGCGAGTCAGTCAATCAGTCAGCGCTTCGTCGGACGGATCCACTTCTGCAATTTCATTTTGTCGGATTAGAAAAAAGATTCAGTCATTTTAGTTCATCAAGAATTTTCCATCCTTCGTGAGTCTCATTAAATTAAATGGATCGTCAGTAATCAGAACTATTGCTACATTTCTTTTATCAATGACGTCATCAGACCAAGATACAATATAGTCATGTGATTATCGATCTACCACCCCGGGTATCATTCGAAACTATTTTATTCATCGTTTTTTCCCCCTTGAAATCAATTACAGCATTCCATACAAGTAAAATAGTTTTACCATTTTCAGAGACATGATTCCCAAATAATCAGGGGAAACAATTGGATATTTGTTACTTTTTTTTAGACAACGCGATCGTTTCTTTTCAACTATTTACCTTCAGTTTCCGCAATTTTCTACACCTGGGTATTTACTCATTATTCTTGTCTTCAACGTTCTTTGTCTCTTTAAAATATTTTTAGGATTACATTTCAGTCTCTTCAGTTTTTGTTGGTACTGCTGAAGCAGTTTTTGTCTGAAATGTTATATCGATTTATACAATTGTATGCTTCCAAAATCGAACCAACCAAAGAATTTTTTTGCGACACAAATGGTTTTATTATGTGGAATAAAAAGGAAATTAGATTTCTAATGTTTACATTTTTTCTTCTTCATTAAGTCGTAGAAGTGCGACGCCAGGTTGCTGATAAAGTTTTTGTAAACTAAAGAATGTGCCGTTAAAATGTTAGCCATTTTGATAAAAGCCCGATTAAACCCAATCAACAATGGAGTAACAATTTCATGAACTGGTAAAATAACTCTGGGTTAAACAATGCATGTACTAGTAAAATAACCCTGGAGTATCGTTGTATGTACCGGTAAGATTACTTTGGGTTAAACGTTGCATGTTCCAGTAAGATAACCTAGGTTAACCGTATCGGAAAATAAACTTGTGATAATCGTTGTATGTAACGGTAAGATTACTCTGAGGTAATAGTTGTATGTACCCGTAAGATAACCCTGAGATAACTGTTGTATATACCGGTAAGGTAACCCTGGGTTAAACTTTGTATGTATCGCGAAGATAATCCTTGAATAACCGTTGTTTGCACCAGTAAAATAACACTTGGATAACCGTTGTTAGTCCCCGGAAGTTACCCTTGTGTTAACCATTGTATATTTAGGTTAACCCTGGGTTAATCGTTGTAGCTTTAGACTGCTCGGCCACACCGGGTCGGACAATGGTTTCTCCTACAAAGGCGGACACAGTTTCGAACTCTAGCGTATAGCACACTTTATTTATTAAGTTTCTTCGAGTGCTCAGGTCGCGGTAGATGTAATGCATGCTGTTTAAAATGGAAGCGTCTATTAAAACACAAATACCCACTAACAGTATCGTTTGGAGTTATAAAAGTGTCGGATTAAAAATAAATCCATTAATTCTTTAATATATATATATATATATATATATATATATATTGAGAGAGAAATAAAAATATGATAAGAATACAGTTTTAAGTTAGGTTTGATTTATGGGTTAAAGTGCTTAATATCAGGGATAGAGCGTATATATATATAAAAGCGAACATTAAGGTCAACATATAGCGGTGATAGTCTGTTTCATATTTAGACGCAATCTTCAGGCAATGTGCATTATGTTTTTGGATCGACTATTTATATATGCTGGTCATGGGTGCATTATCGTATTATTCTAATTGTTATTGGGTGGGTGGTAACGGTTGTCTTTCAAATTATTCTAGGGACTTTTGAGTAGAAATAATTGTGAATCCGAATGCAGTTATTTGTAGCTATTGTATAGTGTTATTTTTTAACTTATTTTACTCATTATTTATTACTTTATTATTTGTTGTTGATTGTTATTATTACGTTTGTGTTTATCTGTGCATTTGTAGTTCGTTAATTTGTTTATTATTTACGTAATTTGTTTATTTATTTATTTATTGGTTTAGATTATTTTATTATTTATTTACTTATTAATTTATTTACGTATTCATACAAAGCACTACATTGGCGCCACAGAAGGAACATTGAAACAACAGAAAATACTCCAACAACACCACACTATCTACATACATATGACATCTAAAAGGCAAAAACATCATACCAAAAATAAGCTGGGGAATTATGAAAACCGCATCTTCCTACAATAACATATAAAGGAGATGTCTACTTTGCCTGCAATAAAAAGTAGCGATAATCACCCCCCCACACACAGAAAAAACATTACTAAACCAAAAATAGGAAATAATCTCAAAATGCAGACACGAAAGCAAATATCTATTATCACAGTCCAAATCAGACGGATAATACCAACAACAAAAACTGAACACAAACGAGAACGAACCTACAGAAAAAAGGGTTGAACACTAAAACACCAGAACATTAAAACGGCCAAAACCACCAACAGGAACCAATAACACTACCAGCAGTGTTACCAGCAGTGTTACCAACACTAGCCCCACCCCTACATACACAATCACCGCGATAACCATTAACACTCTAAATTATTTTGTGACTACTACTTATACTTTCGCTACTAGTATTGTTGTTACCATTTTAAGAACAATAACTTCATAACCACCACTATCACCATTGGTACCACTTTTTATCATTGTTCTTATCATTGTTATTATTATTATTATAATAATTATGATTACTACAACTATTATCATTATTACTGCTGCCATTATTATTTTCTTATTATTTTTATTAATTCATTATCTATTTATTCTTTATTCTTTCCTTAATATTTTACTCTTATTGTTATTATCGTGGTTATTATTGTTTCCATCATTATTAAGGATAACTGTACTGTTTATCATAACTAATAACACATCAATTATTATCAATATATCAATAATAATATCACAACTAATATTACCATTAACATGATCACAATCGTTAATAACACAGCTGCAGTTATAGTGGTAAAAATACAAACATCACCACAATGTCTGCAGACAGAACTCAACTTAACTCACGTGGTAGTAATAGACCCGGATCAATGAGCCTACATATGGATGTATGTGTCAATGCGTCTACAAATGGCTTCAAAGACAGAGAAAATTTTCTTTGGCATTTGGATTTTGCTTTGTCTTCCGCATCCAATTGTATATTTAAAGAAATCGGTTCCAGTTTTGCATGCAGAAAACAAACTCGAGACAGCAATCTGTTTCATGTCACCAGTTTCCTTTTAGTTCAACGGGTGCAGAATGTCTACAAGTAAATCCGAATGAAATTTTCCGTTGCCCAAAAGTTTTTAAAAGACTGCAGACATTTATTTAACGATCTGTAGGAAAAGATTAGTTTCTGTTGGATTATATGAACTGTTACCGAGACAACACTGGGCAGTTATATACGTAAGTACTTACTTCATATATAGACATTGAGATATATTGAGTTATTTCGTGTATAGACATTGACATATGAAGACAGAAAAATACGCACAGGCTGATTATCATTATCATCATCAACATTGTAATCACCAATAATAGCAGCCATTATATCTGCGAATGAAAAGAAGTCTCATATTTCCAAACACAAGGCCATACGAATATCTAGCATTGACTTAATACAGGGAAAAGCCAGAGTTGATTTAAAAATAGTTAAGAAAAAGAACAAAAGAAATATATATATATATATATATATATATATATATATATATATATATATATATATATATATATATATTATCGGTACGTCTTTTTATTTATTGCGTTTGAATGCAGCTCCTGGGTCACCCAAAGATGGTAATATTCCTCTCTGTATATTGACCCTGTATTAAAATTCTGCAGCATATAAATCATGCTTCAGTTTACTTCGCATATTTTGAAAGCCCGTCACAAGCTGTTCGATTCTCATTCGCTAGATTAAATTAAATTTGGTCATTTTTTACACAAAATATTCTTCGTAGAAGTAATCAATAATTTGCTTAATATAATTATTATCCCATAAAATGTTATATTTCTTTATGGTTAACTTTTTCTGACAAAAGACCTTAAAAGTAGAGCATTCCTTTAAGGCTCTAACTAACTACACATTAACAATGATCTGTTAGACGAGTTCGTTAACTATTTATCACAAAACAAGGCTTAATCGAGCAAAAGCCATGAATGTGGGTCACCACTGAAGATCTGGTACCCAGTGGACAATCCCTTTAAGAGGATTATTGGTAGTCAACATTTTATTGAAACTGTTATAAAAAACAGTTTTTGGAGATTAAAAAAGTTGAAAGGGAAATTTAAATTTTCTCTTCACAATATTTATATCTTTTCCTCACAAAGGAATTGTTTAGGGTCAGGAAGAAGAGTTGTTCATATCTAAGGAAAAAATCTCCAAAACGTTTTTTTCAAAAATATATCAAAAAGTTTTTAAAATGCAGCGTTTGACGTTCAAAATAATATAAAAAAATTTACTCAAAATTTGCTTGAAAGCTTGTATTTAATTTGTATCTATGGACAAGCAGGCGTTTACTCTCACTCCCTCCCCCACTCTCTCTCTCTCACACACACAGACATAAATGTTACGAGAGATAAAGAGAGTCAGATAGGCATTGCTCTGTGTAAACCTCATTCAAATGTACAGGTAGCAGGGGTTGTCATGGGAGTGTCGGGGATACGGTGTCGGGTTGGGTGGTAGAAGTTAAATAAATTCAATCTTTTTTGGCATTTCAGTAAAAAATCACAAGCGGTATTCGTTTTCAAACTTTTCACAAATATTTTTTTCATATTTTTTTATATGAACAAAAACTTTTGTCCTCGATTTTTTGGCCAACAAATCTCCAGACATCTCTGATTGTGGACATCTTATATATAAAGTACAGTGTATCTGCGCGTGTGTGTGTGTGTGTGTGTGTGTGTGTGTGTGTGTGTGTGAGCAACTCCTCCCCTCCCACTGGTCCGATTTCAATGATTCATAGCTCATTCAAAAGTTCTAGAAAAGTTAGGCGCAGGGAACGATTTTTGTTGAGCTCATACTCGGGGTTGCCAGATTATGTGAGGTTAAAAATATATATTAATATATTATACATTATCGTTTTATAGTTTAAGGGGAGTAACTATTATTTTCCTTTTGTATCAAAAATTACATTTCACGTTTTATTATAAATAGTTTAAAAGCCACCCTATAGGCAGCATTTAAACTAGCTACCCTGGAGGACTCTTGGTTTGGCCATTATCACAATAGCTTGGGAGGAATAGATGTGATAGGCATAAATAAACTACAGAAGAACTCAAAATTGATGGCTGCATTTAAGTATTGAATTAATGTTTAAGCTTACCTTTTAAAAGTTCAACGATAATTATTCTGCTAGCATTTAATTTAAAGACAATTTGATGCGCGTACACCCGGGCTAGGAAATAAAAATTCCCCGAGCCAACTCAGTTGCGACTCTGTCCTCTACCCAAAGACAGATACGCAACTAAGAGATAATAAATTGTATTTACTCACCCCCCCCCCACACACACTCCACAAGGTCAGGCTGAGACACAAGGTCGGTTTAATTTGGGGATCCCGTGTCCGTACACCCGGGCAAGGAAGAAAAAATCGTCGCTGGCCTTTGTGCGTGCACCGATCCCTCTCTCTAGTGCAATTAGAGAGCGCAAGCTTGGGCAGCTGTTCCCCAGGGCCGGCACTTCTCAGTATAATTTTCCTCAGCTGCAACGCTGTCCTTTGACAGAGTCACCCCCGCCCCGTGTGTACTCTGCCCAAAGACAGAGAAGCAACTGAGAGATGATAAATAATGTGTTACAAATCACACAATAGAGCGGAGATTTACTTGACCCCCACAGGTTGTGACATAAGGTACTGACCTTAACGTGGGGACCCGGGTGCCTTCACTAGCGCCGCTGGTCTTAGCTTCTCATAGCTTATCAAAGCTGGTTAGAGCTGGTCGAAGCTAGTCATAGCTGGTCTTAACTGGTCATAACTGGTCCAAGTTGGTCATAGCCGGTCCAAGCTGGTCATAGCCGTGATACTACCAGCGCTGGGACGGATCCCTGTAATCTACTCGAGAGAGCGGAGGTTTACTTGACCCCCACTGAATCAGGCTGTGACACTAGGTCAGCTTTTAACGTGGGGATCCGAATGTTTTCACTCGGGCCGTTAGTCTTAGCAGATCATAGCTTGTCTTAGCTGGCCAGAGCTGGTCTAAGCTAGTCATAGCTGATCCAAGCTAATCATAGCCGTGATACTACCAGTACAGGGACGGATCCCTGTGCTCGGTCAGTATCAGAGTGTGTATATATTTATTATTGTAAATACAATAATTGCGGTACATGGCCAAAATGTGGGGAGTGGGGTGAGACTAGTCATCATTAACTATCCTATACCTAGCTAATCCGATTCACGACCCATTCGTTCAATACAAATAACACATATACCAAAAAAGAAGACATCCTTCACCTTTTACATATACCACAATACCACATACACAAAGGGAATCTGCAAAATAAACCACATGATTTAAAAATTTTTATGTACAAATGTTCGTAATATATATATATATATATATATATATATATATATATATATATATATATATATATATCTGAAGATGATATGAAATGAGGTGGGGTGTCTGAATCCTAATTACAAACAAAATATAACAAATGTAAACAGAAAATAAGAGATGTTAGTAGGACCCGTCCACCCCACAAAAAATAAGAGTTACCGCTGTGTTAAGTCGTCAGACAGAATCAAGAAGCTAATTCTCTAACGGAATGGGAAGGATAAAATAATTGTGGACGTGGGGAAATCAAAGACTGAACCAAACTGTTGGGAATCTCAACTTGGATCAAAAAGGAAGAAGCCGGGAACGACACTCACTCACATTAACTTGGTACACAAAAGAGAGTCTAATTTAACTAGTGGAGTGTTCACAGGAAACCGCCTCTTTGAGACGAAGATGACTTAAAAAGAACTCAAGGATAGCCCCTTTTACATGAACCAAGCTCGCTACTTTCATCCACCTTTCGTTGAAATCTGTCGACACCAAACGTTTACTATCAGTTCTGATCTTCACTTTCGGCTGATGCTGAAAGAATCCGATCAGAGCCTGATGAGAATAGCGTTCGTGTCGCAAGATTCCCTCTTTTCTCGTCATCCAGATCACTATTCTTGCCACGGCTAGGAACGTTATAAACACCATTCGTTTCGCCCCAGAGTACGGAGGCAAAACATTATCGCACGCGTATACGAAATCAATGAGTACAAGTTAGTCGGGAGCGACACTAGCAGTCAACTCGCTGACGTAGTCCCAGAAAGAGTGTATCTGAGGACAATGGTTGCTTCTAAACCAAGGTCACACTAGTAACAATCGTGCAAATCCACTCAACCCCATCTGAAGGCCATGTCATTGAGAGATAGCACGTTTCGAAACAATCGTCAGGTAAGCAAAATCTCAGGGTTACTGAGGTAATTCGCCGTTGACACCCAAGACCAGAAAGAGCGCAACTCGGTCAACGACAAGCCTAGCCGCTGACAGAAACGAACTTTCACGACCCCCTCCATTAATTCACGATACAAAACCTTTCGAGGTTGTGAAAGGTCAGTGGACCGAGAAAATGCCCTCAAGGTCGCTCGACACTCGCTGAGGAAAGTCGACAATTTCCCGCACCTACGACGGCGCTTAATCCAGGAAATGGGAGAGTGATAGTAAGGCTAGGGAAGGCGTCCCTAACACTCCCCACCAAAGTCGAATCCTCTGTCAAAATGTGGTGTAGGAAAGCCAACCTCGAGGCGTGTCGATGACTCACCAACTTTAGCAATCCCAGACCCCCCCCCACCGACCCGACACAGACGTTGGACACAAGCTTCTTCATGAACCTTCTGTTTGCGCCCACGAAGGTGAACAACAAGCGCTCGATCTCCTTACCATGGTCCTTTCAAAGAGGAAGTAAAGCCAACCGATAAAGGATGAGAGGTAAGACGTAAGTGGCACACGTCTCAGCTCTACCCTTCAAGGACAACCTCCTTCGGAGCCAAGTCCCGACCGACGCTCCGTCCTTTGCCTGTAATTCTGACCAATTTTTTTCCAGCTGGAGGTCGGGTCCAAAGCACACTCCAAGAATGCGGACAGGACCGTCCATCCAACCAAAGGTCCCCGGAAGAGAGACCGCCTTCCAGGCACCTAACCGTAAGCCGGAAGACTTGTTACTGTTAATCTTGGCCCCTGTGTCCTTTTCGTACCATTCAAGCGCCTTCTCTACCACCTCAATGTCGCTGCGGCACGACACGAAAATGGATATGTCATCGGCGTACGCGGAAACCCTGGCGCGAGCCCCACCAGAGATAGCGATTCCACGTAGGACCGGATTGATTTCAGCCGAAGCATAAAGTAGGAGCGACAGTGGGCAACCCTGACAAACCGACTGAGACAGCGCACCGCTTTCCGTTCATCTGTACCACAGCACTGTGGTAGCGATACAGGAGTCTAATCCAGTTGCAGAAGTCGGTTTCGAATCCGGCCGCCTGCAGGACAGCAGCCAGATACCAATAGTCGACCCTATCAAATGACTTGGAATGATCCAAATGACTACAAACGCTCCGTCCGGATCTTGACCAAAATCTTTAATTCTGTGTTTAGCAGAGTTATGGGCCTGTAATAATCTAAATCCCGCCCACCATCTTTGCCCTTTTTCAACAGCGTGATCACACCACTGATGATCAGACTGGGGATGGACCCCTGCCGGAACCAGTTGTTGAACACAACTCCCAAAATTGGCAAAAGATGTGCGACAGCCTTAAGTACAATCCATAGGGTAAACCATCAAGTCCCGGAGACTTGCCACTGCTGACCCTCTTCAGTGCTAATTAGACTTCGTCCTCCGTGAAACCACCCTCGCAGCTAGCCGCTTCAGTCGGCAAAAGTCGAGAAAAGTCAGCCAGATAGCTGCGAAAATCATCGTCACTGAGACCAGGCTCCTTGGTGAAACGGCTCTCGAAATGCCGCCGAAACGCCTCGCGCGTGTCGTCCGTCGACTTTAGAGTACGCCCCTCCGGGGTTTTAACTTCACGAATGAAACGATTGGAACCTCGACGGATCTCTTCCTTGCGCAATTGTGCGCCCATGTTCACGAATTCGTTAGACATCTTTTTTAACCTATGTCTAACTACCTGACCCTGTTAGCACTCGCTAGCCGCGTGCTCCACAGCCTTCTAGCTAGGGAATCACCCCCAGCCTCCGTCCCTGACAGACTATCTTTAAATGAATTCACCTTTTTAGCCTTATCTAGTACGAGCTAATGGCTATATTCGGCGGTGAAGGACTTAATCCTATCCTTAAGCCTCTTCTACCATCTATTCCTAGTAACCGCCCCCACTATTTACCGCTGCACTAGTCTAATTAGCTGTTGCTGGAAGTCCCGCCTGTCTAGGACAGACAGGTTGAACTTCCAGTGTAAAGCCATTCTAAGTTTAGCATCTAACGCTGTGAACCAAATAGCCTAACCAGTGGAACGTGGGACAATCTAGCAAGTCTATATCGGCCCTCTTCACTAACATGCTATCCAGGTAAGTCCACGTCCACGTCCACATCTCTCGCCCAGGATGATCAACCCGGTATCTATCGACGAGACCAAACTCGCCGATTAAATCAACCAGGCTACGATCACTCAATGGCCTTCCATTAGCTCCCCGCCCCCTGTCTGTCTTGGAATCTAGCATGGCATTCCAGTCCCCCACTAAGACTAATCAACTAGGAACGGCCCCAACTGCCGCAAAACCGTTGGACGTTTAAACCGTAATGACTCGAAACGAACTACTGTTCACAGCAGTATCAACCGCCCCTCCCCACATCCACATTGACGTGGACAAGATCCACCTTCGCAACCAGGGTACGTTTAACCAGTCAGGAAACACTTCTGACCGGCTGGTCCACGTATGCTGAATAGACAGCATAGTCGCTAGACAGCACACGAGCATCAACTTCGAAAGCAAAGCGCATTTTCTGGATCGCAGCTACAAGATCGAAGGACAAGATATCACGAAGCAGGGGGGTAGCCTTACTCCGATCCCGCAAGCCCCTGACATTCAAACTAGTTATCTTGAGAGATATTTTTCAAGTTGATTCCCCTACTCACAGACTGAACGGAAGGATCCCGACGGATTGCCCCTGGCGCCCTGTCCTCATCTCTGTCGTCATGCGGCCATCTTGGACAATGCCGCCGAAGTCCGAGGGATAGATCAGTTTTAATGCCCTATATAATGAACGATGGAGGATTACTGGGACCCACAATATTTTTGCAACTTTCTTAGGTTTGGAGTTCCCATCTCTACAATACGAATCTCCGGAATGACATCTTTGGCTTCGTGTAGATGATCCCACACTGTAATATTTCCACCTGTGTTTCTGATCCAAGTTATTACCCCAGCAGCCTTGAGGAAATTTCGGTGTCTTCGATTTTAATAAGCGTTTTAAAAGTGCTCTCATTTGTGTTGAAATGTTCCTTTCTGTTGCCCGCTTATCTATATGACACAATCTTACACCCACCCCCCTCGGGAATATCTTACGAGAAGAACTCTGCTGGGAGGTGCTGGGCGTTGGGGAGTCACTGGGCGATGTGCTGGTGGAAAGGGGGTGCTGTGAGAAGTGGAAATGTCATTTTTTAACGTGGGGAGTGTTTTCATTCGGGCCGCTGGTCCAAGCTGGTCTTAGCTGGTCATAGCTTGTCCAAGCTGCTCAGAGCCGGTCTAAGCTAGTCCTAGCCGTGATACCACCAGCCGAGGGTATTTACTTGACCCCCCACTGAGTCAGGTTGTGACACAAGGTCAGTTTTTAACGTGGGGAACCGAATGTTTTCATTCGGGCCGCTGGTCCAAGCTGGTCATAGCTTGTCCAAGCCGGTCCAAGGTAGTCCTAGCCGTGATACCACCAGCGCAGAGTCGGATCCCTACACCAGGTAAGTATCCGAGTATAGTTCTTCTATCGTCATATATATTGCAGGAAAGTGTTTGAAATTTGCCTTTTACTTGGCCTTCAACAAATAGGCATCTATTTGTTTAGTAAAACATTCCTTAACTATAAAAAGCCAATTTATCAATGAAATGTTCATTTAAAATTTCTGTTTCAATAATTGCAAGTAGTGAATATATCTTACTTTGCAAAGCGATAGCGAGCCAAGCCTGCTAGTATATATATAAACATATATAAAGAATAATATACATAATATAAATGCGTTACGAGGTGGGACAATGTAAATTGTTTCCTGTAATAAAATGAAGTAATTTACCCACAAAATGCAATGTGCAAATGTGCACGCAAGCGCACACACATACACACAAACACACATACACCGACATGCATATATAATGTTTATTTTTGTGTGAGGATGGGTCAGTGATTGGATTGAGCTAACTTAGTAAGGAGACAAGTGAAGATCAGCCTCCTCATCCTTATTTTAACATTTGCGGCCCATTTGTACTTTTGTGCAATAAATATTAATTCAACCCTTGGAGGTCATACTTTCAAGCATTACTCCTACTTCGGGATCGGGCCGGTTTTATTATCCGGAAATATAAGTACCGAACGAGCTTGGGCAATTTTTGGACGGCTGTCGAAATCCCATTTTAAACCTAACCTTATGTCGCATTCTGTGCGAGAGTGTGTACTAATAAATACCCATTCTTGCATGTTTTATTGTAATCGATCGATGGAGTTTGTTTTATTTTGAATTAGATTTTTTGGTTTGCATTTTTCCTGTCGTACATCCGGTTTAAAATAACTTTGACAATGAAATATATATTTTTGCTTGTGGTAAACCACAGTAAAATAAATCATTTTTCACGAGTAAAAGGATAAAAAATCTTAATAAAAACAAAATTTTATAGTTAATATCTTTGTTAATATTAACAGTAGGTGCCTCCGCTAATTCACGATACCTAATGATTAAAATGAGTTTTTAAAAATGAAAAACATTTCTTGAAGCTTTTTAGTTTTAATAATCTAAAGAATTAAATTTACTATTTCCAGTAAGCAAAATACTCTGGTGGTGTATTTCAAACAGAAATTATATTGATTGGAATTGATTTTTTTTCTAAAATACCTGATTAGCACCCTTTTTTCAGTCGTCTTTCATAGCGATGTAATTCTCTGTATTAAAAAATCTTCCAAAAATAAAACGTACTTTTTTAAAACTTTATTTAAGGAATATTACCTGGCTTAAAGTATAATTAATCTGATTAGGAAAAAATATTATTTGCTTTAAGTTTATAATAACACAGAAATATATTTTTAAATCAAAACAGTAGCTGTGTTTTTAACTGGCATCACCATGTTTTAAGTAATTTATGAGACGATGACAAATTATGACATAATGATTGTTGTTCTAAGGAGAATTTATCTGTAAAACATTATTTAAGAAAATGACGTGAGCGCTTTTTTATATAATTTTTAAGTACTAAATAATCTTATAAATTTTGAAAAATATTCTCCGTAATCTAATTTAAGGAATGTTGACTTTAAATTTACTATAGTCATCATTCTTATTTTCTGATAATGTCGTGTATGGTCGAGGTTATTTTCAAAAATAGGCACGTTACGTAATATTTTATATACATAAAAAATTAAAAATTACTTTTTAAAATCTTGTTGCAAAATGATTTGTATTAAATCTTTCAATTTTTGATTAATAAATATAATTTTCAATTAATGGCAATATCACCTAACGGGATTAAAGTAATGTAGAATATAAAAAAAAAATATTTTTTAAATTATTATAATAAATTATTATAATTAAAATAAAAATGAAAAAAAAATTCTTATAAAAATTCATTATTCATCGAAAAAAAATTTTCTTACGACAATAGTGACCTTAATAAATCATATTTCTAAAAGCAATTAAAAGCTTTTCTAATTAAATAAACTCAGTTTTATTGCATTTTTTATTTTACGATTCGGAGCAGATTTTCGGGAAATGAGTAGCTGATGGGGAAAAAAGTTGATGATTTACATTCTCCAAGGAGTCCTTCTTTTAACTAATAAAACAAATTTTGGGATGAAAATTTAATTTCTCGAAATTTCATGAAATTAAGTAAGTGGTAGCTGACGTATGTAAATTAATCTATTCACTTTTAATTAAAACTAATTAAACGTTTCAAGTAAAAATTTTCATTTTAAAATGCATTTTAAACTCTAGGTATCGCTTTTTTTGAAGGCAGGGCCGGCATGTCTTACCCCCAATTTCTGCATATATTTAGCTATGAATCGTGTTAGGGGAAATATTTGAGTTTTTTTTTTTTTTTTTTTTGTGGTGCAAATTCATGATAGGGCCATTTGAGAGAGACGCTAGTAAGAGACGCTAGCAATGTAAATTCAAATTGCAGATTATCTCATTTGTCAAACGTTTACGAAAAAGTTTTACCTCTAACCTACCACTAACCCTAAAACCCCTTAATTGAACCTATTTTGTCTGTCAATCGAACAGCAAAACATCAAGTCCTCTCATGCATTAGCACCGTAGATTTTTTCTTTTTTTTTTTTTTTAAAAAAGAAAATTCAGTTTGTCGGCGATGTTTTTTATGTGCTTTGTTGGAATCTTTGTAATTTTTTTTCAGCGTAGATGTGTCGGCGATTAATCTTTATGGAAATGTAAAAATTTGCGACATAAACATTTTTTTCGAGTAAAATTTAGTCATGAAAATATTGGTGGTTATTACAAAAAGAATAACATTTTCTCAGATTGTTTTTTTTTTTAATTATTCATTATCAAAGTAAATAATGAATATGTACTGAAATTATCATTTAAACTGGATAATCCCTGATTTTTGGCAATTTAAAAAAAAGCACTGCCCTTCCCCACTAAATTTTCCTTCGAGGTGTGGCACCTTGCATTATTAGAAATATTCATAGAAATATGATTTAATTTTTTTTTTACTCGGTTTACTAAACAGGTTGTTGATTTTTTTAAAACGGAAAATAATTGAGTTGAAAATAATTCACTAAGATTGTACTTAGACGATCCTAAGGGAAGAAGAGGAAGAAAAAGAAAAAGCAAAAAGAGAGGTCGAGAAATACAAAAAGCGGTCATTAACAAAAAACACGAGTCAGAAAGATATCTTGGCCTGCGTGTGGCCGAATTTTTAAAGACAATTGGAAGAATAGAATTAGAAATAATAAGAAGAAAGAAAGGAAAAGACATGATATCAAAACGGGCCGCTTGATAAAAACCAGATATCGGTCAAAACATCTGACCTACTTTTGCGTAGAAAGACTCATTATCAATTTGGAGTAAAGGGAAATTTTAAGAACAATGAGAACGAAATCTTAATCAGAGAAAAAAGTGTTTTTGGGTTGAGGGGAGTGACCGGTGGAACTATATACAGATCCTGACCTATTAAGAATTGGAAACCTACGATAATAAAGTGGGAACATTTTCAATGTAGATAATTAAGATTTTCTGACTGTCGGGTCTGACAAAAACAAGAGGTGAAAAAAAACGATTGTCTCAGTTCACAGATAGCGCCAATATTCTTCCCTGAAGTCACATCTAATTAGCGGCAGGCTGTGTTGACAAAACCCAGGTGAGAAAAAGCCAAGATTATCATTTTCGTACGTGCGAAAAAGGCCAAATTAGATTTTGTTTTTTTTTAGAACAAGAACGATATAAGCCCGCCCCGATTGATTGCAGGAAAACGCCCAACCAGAGTCTCATTAGCCGAAAACGGTCACGTGGCTGCGGAAAAGAAAAGAAAGAAATGCTCGATCAGGAACCATTGGTCGAAAGCGGTCACCTGACATACGCGCCTCCCACCAAAGGCACTATGAGGAAGTAGGGGGTGAAAATAATAGCGATAATGAGAAGACAGAAATAATGCGACTTTTGAAATTATCGAGAAAACCCTGACGCCGACAGACCCACCCCAGTTTGTTGCGGCGTCAATAAAAGCAGGACCCCAGTCGACAGAAATCAGTTGGAGTTGAGAGTTGCAGCTGGACCGCGGGCAGGGATAGAGCCTGAACGCGGGCATCAGGCCCGATTCACTCGCCCCTTTGCGGGCAAGAGAATCCTCAGACAAGAAATCCTTCCAGCCCAAATCGAAGAAGAAGAAGATTGCTCGCAAGCCTCAGAGAAGTTGCAGCCAAGTCGAAGAAGAAGAAGATTGCTCGAAAGCCGCAGAGAAGTTACAGCCAAGTCGAAGATAAGAAGAAGAGCTGCAGGCCAGACAGGCCGAAGAATTTCAGGCGGACAAGAAGAAGAATTGCAGGCCAGACAGGCGGCAAGAGTTGTGGCAGAGTTACGGCAGAGTTCAGCCCCGGACGGCAGCGAGAAGAGATCACCTCGGACGACAGAGAGTTGCGGCTGAGTTGCGGCAAGAGATCCTTCCAGCCCAAGTCGAAGACAAGAGAACTTCCAGCCTAAGTCGACGAAGAAGAAGAAATACAACTCAAGTCGAAGAGAAGAATCAACTGCGAATGATCGATAGAAATTAGCCCCAGTGTCGAACCAAACCACACTCCGACATACACAATTCTAAAGAGTAGGCAATTCGAAATCTTTAGGTTGTGTGATAGAAGCTTGGTGCCATAGTCCACAGAGCGGGTCGGGAAATGAGAACAATTTTGTTTTTATGTAGCGGACATTAAGATATAAAAGGTTGTTACCCTTTTTTTTCATCAGCAATCTTTTTGTCTCGTGAGTTTATTTTTCTTTCTTTTACTTGTGTTTTGCCACCCCCGTCGGACTCAACTTGTATCGGCCCCGATCCCTGCTGGTCCCGTCTGTCTAAGATCTAAACACAACGTGGGTGGACAGACCGGAGATCAGTACAGTTGCTTCAGTAACCAGGTATTGGAAGCGAGTTGGGAAAGGCGAGGCTGGTGATCATCCAACCAAGGGGTTGGAGCGGCACGCTTGGAACCAGGAGGAGCGACCAGGAGGAGCGACGTCACAGTTGGCGCCGTAACCAAGGGATTCGACCCTGGGCCAGGTGTGTAACCGTCACAGAGGGTTTGTGGCCCCCATGTTGGAAAACTTTGAAATCGACATATGGTAGAGAAGTGGGAGAACGTATCAAAGTTTCGGGTGGCGGCGATATCCTAGCGCCAGGCTTGTTTGAAGGTACCTAATATTTAAGCTAGCTCCTGAGGAGGGTTCTTGATTAAGCCTTCATCCCAATAGGTAGGGAGTACTAGATGCGATAGACAACAATACACTACAGAAGATCTCAAAATTGATCGCTGCATTTAAACATTGCAATAATATTTAAGCTTACCTTTTAAAAGTTCAACAATATTTCTTCTACCGCCACTTAATTTAAAGACAATTCGATGTACGTAGCTCCTTACTTTCCGTCCAAACAATTATTTTTATTTCATGCGCGACTTTCGCTGGATTTAGCAATTAATTTTGATTATTTCCAAATTTATTTTCAAGTTATAAAAATTATCGTACAAAAAGTTTGTTGCAAATAATCACGTAAAAAATAGCCGAAAACAATCGCAGTAATGAAAACTTGGGAATCCAAAATTTCAGGATTGTGGGTCCTGATCCGATCCAGAATGATTTAAAATTTGCAGGCGGTTTTGGCCTGATTCCAAAAATAGTATGATATGATATTTTGAAACACTGTAATTTGAGAACAGTAATTTTTTTTTCATTTGAACATGAGCTATTCAAAGTTAGAGAGTTGTGTTCCTTTAATTGTTTTTATCAGTAAAAGTCAAGATGGCAGAATCCGAAAACAATCGCAGTAATAAAACTTGAGAATCCAAAATTTCAGGATTGAGAGTCCGGGTCCGACCCGGAATGTTTTTAATTTGCTCATGAGTCACCCTGGTTCCAAAATGGTATATGTTGGACTACGGCCTTTAGGAGTAAATTTAAAAAGGTGTGACACAGTGACACACTGCCATTCGCATTTATATATATATATATATATATATATATATATATATATATATATATATGTATGTATATACATGTGCGTGCGTATGTGTGTATGCGTGTGTAACATTTCAGATAAAGTATATCTGTAAAAGGACAATATGAATAAAAACAAAAGAAGACTTACCTTAGCCGATGTGTTTCGTCGTCTGAGGGACTTTATCAAGGCAAATGCAAGGATTTTATTTTGCAATATGTATTTATATACAAGAGCAAATGTGTTATTGGTTTTTTTTAATTTTTAAATTCAAGAACGCTCATAAATATTAATCAAGTTAACCGAAAAGTTTAGGCAGGCTATGGAAGACACCAGGTGACAGAATTCAGTGTATAATAAACGAAAGGGAGAATGAATTTATCTTTAATGCAAATTAATATTTAAATAGCTCCTCGGATATATAAAAAAAAAAATTCTGGTGCTCTTAAATTAAAAATCATATACATTAAATTAAAAATCATATACATCAAAAACAATTTTTTTTTTTTTTTTTAAGCGTTTCACCCCAAGCAAGGCGGGAAGCCGCTAGGATGCAAGGGGTTACAGGAAATAGCAAGATCAGATAGGAGTGATAGAAGAAAGGATGAGGGTAGTGGATAGATTAAGGCAACTGGAGATGTCGATTGAAATTACATTTGAATAGCTGGAGATTATAGCTCACAGGGAAACAGGAATAGGGAAGGGAGTTCCACAGGCGAGAGGTGCGAGACATGAAGCTATTAGAGTAGAAGAGACGGCTACATTTAGGAGTTTCGACAGTGAAGGGGTGAGAGCGGGATGCCAGCCTCGTAGGGCGCTGGAACTCATGACGTCTGGGAACCAGCGAATGCAGCTCCTCGGAGCAATTTCCATGAAAGTATTTGTAGAACAGACAGAGGAGGCGACGGCGCGTCTGTGAGAAAGTGACTGTAGACGAGACGCCAGGGCAGGGCCAACCATATTGCATATCCGCCTCTGTAGCCTATCAAGAACCCCGAGGCAAACAGAAGGGGCGCCAGACCATATATGGCAGCAATACTCCATGCAAGGGCGAATTGTGGATTTGTATATCTGGAGGATCGACTCAGGGAGAAAAACTTCCTAGCGCAGCTCAGGAGCCAACTTTCCTCGCAGTGGACGAGACAATTGACTCGATGTATTTATTCCATCTCAGGTCAGCAGTCAACGTGAGACCGAGAAGCCGCAGAGAGTTGCTCTCGAGAAGTTGAGCGTCAGACATTCTAATGGAGGGAAGGGAAGGCTCTCTGTGGTGATTAATAGAGAGCAGTTTTGTCTTCGAAGCGTTGAAGTTGACCAGCCAATTCATGCCCCAGTTCACAATCGATTGGAGGTCCTTTTCGAGACGCACGGCAAGGTGAGTTTTGTTAGCGAGACTAGATTTGTTTTTGAGGCAGGAATAAATTGTGGTGTCATCCGCGTAGATGCCAACTTGGGAAGTTACAGCGTTTGAATGCCTGCATGGTCAGTAGTAGCATTCTTAAGCCACAAGGTGTGATGGGCGTTAAAGTCACCAAACACAAAAATTTGAGCAAACGGGTGGAGGGAGAGAGCATTGTCTATGTTGTCGGAAATGCTATCAAGTATCTCAGTCTTGAGAGGATGGAAAGCGGTAAAGGAAGAAGAGATAGCTTACCGCATTGAGGAGAGAGAGTCGGAGACACATGTATGACTGGTCAGGCGATTCGAGAGAGGACTCCCTGGCCAGAGGGAGATGTTCCTTGACGCAGACACCAAGACCGTGCATGTGGGTTAGAGAGTCTTTTCTGAGGAGAGGAAGATAGCCGGGGATCGAGAGATCAGAAGAGGGGATAGATGAGACAAGGTTTGTCTCACAGAGAGCAAGTACATCCGGGCCGTTTGCAGAGAGGTAAGATTCCAGACTGCAGAATTTTGTTCTAATGCCCCGGATGTTGGAGAACGAAATGTTGAGGGGTTTAGGTGGTTTTTGAGAGGCTGGTTTAGGGTTAATCTTTCGGTTTTTGTAACTCATGTTGAATTTTGTTTGTAAGATGAGAAGGTCCGAAGTAAAAGAAACAGACAGTTTCGACCGTGACGCGGGCAGAGAGGAGTTGGCAAAAACTGCATCATTATGTGGCCTCAGGGCTGCCCACCGGAGGTGACTGCAGGGACACCTTTCCATGCGCGACATGGCACTACAAACACCCCGGTATTATACAACTGTTGACCAGTGCAGCCGCTCAAGACGCTACGCAAGAGTTAGGGCTCCTAACTACCAGTCGGAAACAGCAACCAGAGAACTGTCAACCGTGTACCCTCAGAATGAAGAGGTGATGCCACAGACTGCACACATCACGGGAGAAACAGAGCTGCACTAATACAGAGGTTGGAGAGAGAAACAATACCGGGAACTCCTTCCTAGACAAGAAACAAGGTGTAAGCCTCTAATCATGTCCAATAGAAGGGGGAGGAGTGTTGACCGGGCGGTAGAAGTGACTACCTACTCCTATTACAGATAACACAAAAAAGGACGACACAAAACAGAGGGAAGGATTGGGGAGGGGGAGATAACAGGTAAGGAGTCCTGGATCACACTTGGCTATATCCTATCACATTAAGTCCCAATGTCTATTCTAAAAAGAAATTGAAAATACGGTTATCGCATCTAGTCAAAGACATTCAATTTTCCATTTTTCCCGTTTTCCTTTTTTTAAACTTTCGAACCGGGATTTCTTATTAAACTATCAAATAAGGAAAATCATTGGGACAAAATGCCTTTGAGTGTGGGTGGGGGGGGGGGAGAAATAGAAAAATTTAAAAACGAAAAGAAAAAAAAACAAAACAAAAAAAAAATGAAAAATGTAAATGGGTTTCTGCTAGAGAGAATACTATACTCACATCGGCCAGCAAGCAAGTGGTTGTCTGCTTTATCGTCTTGAAGGTGACTGAATATACGGCTTACCTTATGTCCAAGCGTCGACCTGGTTGGGAGGGGGGAGGAATCAACGGCCAATCCTCGGCCCTCACCAACCCTAACCCTAACCCTAACTCTACGGGGGTAGTTAACCACCTCACATCCCATAATCTGCTCTCAGACAAGCAATATGTTTTCCGCTTTGCCCGATCTACAGCTGATGTGCTCACAGCCATCACTGAAACAGTCTACCGAGCTCTCCAAAATAATGGGGAAGCCCGAGCCGTGGCCGAGCTAGACATCTCCAAAGCATTTGATAGGGTTTGGCATGCCGGCCTTCTGCGCAAGCTCCAGGGTTATGGCATTACGGGTCGATTATAATATATAACCCTAACCCTAACCCTAACATTTTTATGCAAATGTTTCTGTAAAGAAATGTCTGAATTTACTAAAAACACACTTAACTAAGACAAAAATAAAATTATCTTTTCCTGCACATAAAAACATTAAAATGTGCCATTTCATCACTAATCAATGTTTTTTCACCTTCGTTAACAATTTTTATAGACAGAAATTTGGTTTACCGATGGGGTCTCCTCTCAGTGCCATTTTGGCTGGTCTATTTTTGGAATTTCTGGAAATTGGTCTTTTCAAAAATATTTCACCACGGAATTCTTTTTATTTCAGATACATAGATTCTGTATTAATATATTCCCTAAACATAATTTTACTAGATCTTGTCAACAAATGTCGATCTCAAAATAGACTTTATGTTTGAATCTGAGTCTAACAACACTTTATCCTTCCTAAATATTATGCTGCATCGAAACAATAGCGAACTTCAGTTGGAGGGTTACAGAAACTCTACCAACAAGAATGACCTTATCAATAACTTTTGGTCATCTGATCAAAGCCGTCTCCTTTCTGCTTTGTGCGAGTGCCTCTCACCATTATTGCTCGTGAGGCGTGGAAGGTCCTCCGCCTTCCCTGAAATTCCAACTAGGTCTTTTCCTTTTTGGTCATCTGATCAAAACCGTTCCCTAAGGGCTAGGCGTGGTCTAGCCCAAACGGACAAATTTTAATTCTTTCTTATCTTGCTTTTGTGTGTGGTCCTTTTCGCATTTTGGATTTATCATTTTTTTATCAACCCTTTGGTCAACAAGTGACAAAAAGGGGACAATCTCTTGATTTGGTAATTTTTATCGCGTTTCGGCAGATGAGAAATTTAATTACCATTATTTACTTATGTTCTTTTGGGAACCTGTCTGCTTTTAAAAATGAATCCTTATCAATCGATCAAATTCGCGGCCAGAGGTCAGTCTTGCTCTCCGTCACTCAATGGTCGTAAAAATATTATCTATTTATTTCCGGGAAATCCTTTGACCTCCAAGAATATGTCATCACTTAATCTCAGTCCTGACCAAAACCAGATGGCTTCTCTGTTTTACATCTCCGGCAGGTGGAAAAAAAAAAATTAATTACCATTCTTTTTTCTATTTCCTTTCGTCTGGTCATCAGTATATCTTCAGTCTATCGGAAATTAGTGTTTTTCTGTCTTCTAGTTGTTTTGTTTTTTGTTTTTGTTTTTTCAATTTACTAGTGCCTTTCCAATAGTGTCACATTAGTAAGAGATATTTTTAGTCGTTAATGACATTTTGATTGAAATATTTGGAAGTTGCAATGAGAAAAACATTGTATAATAGAAAAAAGTAATTAACATCCCTTTCATATTTAGTTCTATTTCAAATAAGTAAATAGTTTTTTAAAATTCCGATTGCTTAATTTAAATTTCGATGACACAAGCTGGGATGTAAAAATCTGAGAATGTTAAAATTAAAACAATTCAATTTTCCATCTTTGTCCGAATAACAAGCATTAAATAAAACAATGTGAAGACAAAAATAATTTTGAATACAAAAACTAGAGTTGGCTAGATGTAACCGTAAATTCTATGCTAACAGTTTCTTTCCTCGCACTTCTCGATTGTGGAACTCTCTTCCAACTCCATGATTTCCAGCAAACTTTAAACTTCAAAAAATTTAAATGCCATATCAATCGCTTTCGACTGCCGTCCTGGCTACTCTTCTTTTATTCTTGCTCTTTAATAAAGTTTAGGTTTTCTCATTTTTCCACACCCAATAAGCCCTTCTTTCCTACAAGCTTTATTGCCTTGGTTGCGGGTGAACTCGATTAAAAAAAAATAAGGAAGAAATCAAAATAAGAGAATGTATTATTCGTTAAAATAGTGATACATTCTTGCTTCGTTTCTTTTTTAATTTAATAAAATGCCATTCTTATTTATGTATTCCTTTTTGTTTTCTAAATTATCAGTTTTATTTGTCATCTGTTTGCTTTTCTTAATTAATCTATCATTTAGGTAGAGTTGCCAACTTTGTTAAGTTATAATAAAAGACATAAAGAAAAACAATATAAATAATAATTTCTAATTTAATGCATGTAAAATAAATAATTGAAAGTGGCGTTGTTTTTACGTTCCAAATTCAACAAAGGACAAGCACAGAGAGAGAGAGAGAGAGAGAGAGAGAGAGAGGAGAAAGGAGGGAGAGAGGAGGGGAGAGAGAGAAGGAGAGAGAGACAGGTAGTGTCGGTAGATTTAGGTGGACTTATGGTTGATTGGAGGTTATCAATTGTGAACCTGTTGACAACGTCCGTCCTCACCATCTATCTGTATAACTGACTCTGTTGTATATTTGCCTTGTGTAATGGTTAAAAGAAAACTACTAAATAAATCTTTATATACCCAATATAAATAATACAGAAGGATAAGATGAAAGTTTTAAGAGTTCAAGTGCAAAGGTCCCGGCGCATACGAGAGATAGAGAGAGAGAAAAGAAGAGAGTCTGCGTGGAGGTAAATATAAATTATTCATGTATCCAAATGTAGTAGCCTCTGTTTGACAATGTGATGAAGAAGTACTTGTTTGTTTTCAATGCAGCAGAGATGAGGTAGCCGTCTAAATTGTCCTGCTAGTCGTGCAAATATCGTATTTCATCTCTGGGTATAATGACCACAGCATCGGAGAGTAGAGAAAATTTATTAATCGACTCGGTATCTATCCGAGACACCCCCACAAGGCGAGACGTGGCACAAGGCCGGTTTTTAACGTGGGGTTTTCCGAGCTCTGATTTTGGTAGATTTTTCATCTGGTTATATACATATCTATAGAACTGTTTCGAAAAGAGCACTTTGATTCTCATCGGTTCGTGGCCAATATCCTGGTTGTAAAAACTTTCTGATTAGTTGGTCGAACTATCTGTTTTTAGAAATGGTGAAATTTTGGTTACCTCGTTATTATTTCTTTATTTCTTTTCTTATATCCTAGGTGTGAAAGCGTTCTGATTGGTTGGTCGAATTATGGCTTTGTTTTCCCGGCGATTTATATCATCAGTCTATTTTTAGAAATGGCAAACTTTTGGTCTTGTTATTATTTATTTTTATTTATTTCTCCGTCATCACAGACTAAACTTATTTATTGGACGACCTGCTTTTAAATGGACCTTTTTAGTTTTCTATCCCGGGATTTCGTAATTTCTTTAATTCTGTTTTTATGCCTTTTACCATTAAAAATCGATTTTATTTTGATTATCGATAAACAAATAACGTAAAAATATGTCGATGCGGATTTCACGATAATGTCGACGATGTTATTGCAATTATCTTATTTTAAATATGTGTTGATTTTTCTCCAGCTCGACGTTATATTATTTTGTACATGGAAAATAATGTTTGTTCACCACCTAACCCCCCATCACCCCCATCACCCCCCCCATCACCCCCCCCCCAAAAAAAAATATTTGGAAAAGTTTAATTTGCATTGCGCATGTTTAGTTTTGTAAAACCCCAAGATCAGCAAGTTTTATTTTGAAGTGAAATTTCTTTTGGAAAAAAAACGAAAACAAAAAATCAAGAAAAACGAACCAAAACAAAACAAAAAAAAAATCAAACATTTGAACTCCATTTGCAAATGTTGAATTATATTTTATTGATGGCTTTTGTTAGAGGCGTGTTAATCATAGGTGAGGATTTGGTTGCCTTTGTTAAGTTCTTTTTCCGTTCTATTGCTGTCACAGCGTTGTCCGTAACTCTTAGTGTATCCATCATCTGTCTGGCTTATTTCCTTATTTCTTAGTACCTTTCTAGTTCTCCCTCTAAAAAGAGAAAAGAAGCAAAACTCGTGTATTACTTTAGAGTTTTCCAGCGAGCGTCTACGTGTGGGAAGGCAACCGATTGCAATTGTATTTCCTTCTTAAAGGGGTTCCAGTCAGCAAACAGTTGAGAAAATTTTATTTTTTATAACCACCTGCTCATAAATTCTGAATACATGATATATTTATACATGCATATACTTTATTTTAAACCATATTAAATTTTTCATTATGAATAGACTCTAATGTAGGTGCCTTCAAAGATTCGCCCCAAAATGAGCATAGATGATGAAAAAAAAATCCTAAACTTTAAAAAAAAATGTTTTATCGTCAAAATCTTTATATTATTTATTAAGAGAAAAGTCCAAATGATTTTTTTTATTAAATTATCTTTTGTTTAATCCTTTTTAGAACCTTCAAACTTTAATTATTTTTTTTTCTTGCGTCAGTGAGTAACCAAAAATTAGTATAGGAAATTTTAGTGTCTTTATGCAGTGAAAAATACATTGATTTTGAAATTCTTGCAAAAATCAAATAATTGTCGGATTTTAATGAAATTTTCAGAACTTATTCATAAATGAATTAAATTATTTTAGAAACATACCTTCTTTTTTTTTTTAGAAAATCTTAGTTAATATATATATATATATATATATATATATATATATATATATATATATATATATATATATATATATATATATATTCTCTGAATCGTAAAATAAAAAATGTAATAAAGCTAACATTATTTTATTACAAAAGCTTTTAATTGCTTTTATTAAATGATTTTTATGATATGTTATGGACACTTTTACTTTAAGAAAACAATTTTTTTATGAATAATGAATTTTTATAACTATTGTTTTTTTAATAATTTATAAAGTTTTAAATTTTGTAAATTATGTATTTATTTGTAGCGGTTAGGTGATATTGATATTAAATAAAAACTATAATTACTAATCATAAATGGAAAAACTTAGTACAATTCAGCGACCCCAGTATTTTAAAAACAAATTAATTTTGTGTGTGTGTGTGTGTATGCAAACGAATCAATTTTTTAAACACGCACCTCCATTATCAGATAATACGAGCGGTAACTCTAGTAAATTTAATGGCAAAGTACCTAAAATTCAATACAATATTAGATTACTTATTTTCCTAAATTTTAAAGATTACTGGGTCGTTAAAAAAGTTACATATGTCAAGTTATTTTTACAGATAGGTCCTCCGTAAAAAAATTACAAACATAAGGTTATTGTTATATAATAGATAGTTGTGAACACCTCATCAAAAAACACTTCCGTATTGAAAAATGCTTTTCTGCGATATTTTAAACTAAAAGTAGGTATAATTGTTTCAAATTAATTCAATTAAACTTTAAACTATCCAATCTTCCTAAAATAAAGTTTCAGAGAAGTAGATATTATTTTTAAAAGATTTTTTAATAAAGAGAATTAAATTGTGATGATAGCTAAAAATGTCGCTAAAATCAGCGATTTTAGCAATTTCAAAACGAAGCTTCCTTCCAGACAATTTAATTTAGTTTTAAAATAGAGTAAAGTATTTTGCTTATTGGGAATATTAAATTTAATCCATTAGCTTTAAATTAAAACTAAAATAAAAGCTTCAAGAAAGATTTTTCATTTAAACAAAATCATTTTAAACTTTAGGTATCAAGTTTTCTGAAGGATCAATGAGAATGATAAAATCATTCTAATTGATGAAATCATATATATATATATATATATATATATATATATGTATGTATGTATGTATGTATATAAAATTAACTAATACTTTCGTTCAAAATCTATATTCCCCATCATTCAAATTGACTGCATGTCTTAAATTTGACAATGGCTTCTCATAAATACCATATGCTAAATGCTGAGATTCTCATGTAAAAGATCATAAAACATTTCATCTTTCATCATTGCTAAAAATCAGTTAACTTTCTCTTTTTGTATTTGACTTTCAGAATGACACTGTACTGCATGTTGATTATTTCTAATTGTAGATCCGAGCCTTATCGACACATAAACGAAAGACTTTCTTTTAACATGCATAAAAATATTAACGGAAAACTAATATATAAATTATTAGCTCAGATTAATAGCTTATTACATTTGGTCTGCGGCCTGGATGAGATATCCTGGTGAGCTGGATTTTGTCCGTGGGCCGTAGTTTGCCGCTCTGGACATTTTTATTACAGTTGCTTCGAGAGCAACTGTAATAAAAATGTCCATTTATTAACAAGAAAATAATATTCATGCAAAATAAAACCAATATAGAATTAAAGGAGTGTTGTTAAATCTACAGGCACTTCTATGGAATATAGGGTCACAGACACACGACGCTAGGACCACAGCCACACATGTTGTTTTTTTATGGCGTAGAGCTGCTAACCCCATGCCCAACCACATTTAAATTCAGAGTTGTCCTAGACTGGTTGTCAACCAGGGCTAGATAGTCCAGTCTGGAGGGAGACAAGATGTATTTATGGCTCTTCAAGGCTATTTTTGCGAAAGTGAACGATATAGTTTCGACTGGAATTGAACTCGATATGCCAATTTCACTTTCCGCGCCGACACCCTGCATATCCTAAATGACGGATTATTGCTGGGAAATTATCTTTTAATCTTTAATCTTTTTACTCTTGAGGTCTTTTACTTTTTCAAAATAATACGATGGCATTATATCCCGGTACCATTTCAAAAAGTTGCTTACCTCCCTTGCAGTACAAGTTTCCATTTTTGGAAAGGACAAAGTGGGCAGCCCTTATTCACAATGATTTATTAAAATCATCATGCAAAAACCGGTTACCGGAAATAAAGGAGCATAGAAAAAAGTTTTTTAAGAGTTATTTTTCTATATTTCATATCCTATAAGAATAAATTTTTTAATATTAATATTTTTTTTATTATATTACTGTATTATATATTATTTTTTATTTTTTCATTATATTACTCATTATATTATATATTCTTTTAAATATTTTTTTCTTCTTTTTTAAAAATCTTATTTGTTATGTGCATTCAAGTATATTGAATGTTTAAATTTACTTTTAATTAC
>CAHIKZ030000179.1:135000-190000 GCA_903632075.3 Acanthosepion pharaonis
GACGAAAATTAACAAATTTAAAGATTATTTAATATATTTTGAAAGAAACTTTTACTTAATTTCTTCGAAGAAAAATGTTGTTTAAAATAAAAGGAGGCGATCTTAACATCGTTGGCTATTGACAGGTGATGAGTGATGACTTATCATCACATATCGGCAGCTAATGTGAGATTCAAGTTATCATACGGAAGGACATAATTGACGTAACGTTTTTTTTTTATGTGAACCAGCTTATGTAGTACCTCGTAATTATTAAAGTAAAAAAAAATCTTTCAGCATTCCAATTTCTTTTATTTTGTTTTTTATTACTGTAGCTTACACTATAAGTTTGTTGATACTATCTGTAGAAATTATAAATATTATAAATAAATTAAAATACAAGTGCTGCACAGCTTTTTGAGGGTAAATATAGCCCCCCTAAAGTCAATACAGATCTGCTATGATAAAACATTTCTATCCCAAGTAAAAATCATCACAAACATATCAAAAGTTATTTTGTTACACTACAGCCAATTTGAACTGAAAAAAAAATGAAAATGACTTTTGTCATCATCTGAACAAAATATCTAGGAAACTTTTGATCTGCACCCCATGAAACTAGGTATTTCCTGAAAGCAAAGAATGCTTTCTAAGTGAAATTGGTTGGTGTAAATGATTATAAAATTTTTTCTGGCGATAAAATATGAAAAAATAGTTAAAATTGCTACTCCTGAACACTGGAAACCAGGATTTTTTTAAATGTTTTTTTTTATTTTTATTTTTTTAAAATCAGCGATAAGGAAAACAGTGTTGAAATTAAGCCAAAATTGACTTTGACATTGCTGGGTCAAAGGCCAGCCAGCCGACAATACCAAACTGTCATCACCTTATTAAAAATCCCATTTTTTTTAAATCTACGTTTGAACAATGTCTTGATGTATTTTTGTTTTTTTAACACCTTTTGAGAAGGTTGATGACAACAACACTTAAGGATAGAACCGAAAACAGTTTGTTTGAAATAAGAAATTCACATAAAATTGAAATAAAGACGACACACTGAAAAGTGAAAACTGAAAACAACTTCAAAAAATTGAAATTGCAATGAAATATGTAAATGAAATAAATGGTACTTTTAAAAATGTAGTAATGTTGATGGTGAAAATGGCTTAGGATGATGTCCCAATTTTTTTAATGAGTAAAAAACGCTAATTCAAAATGCTCAGCATGTGTTTCGCACGAAGAATTTGCAATAATGTAATCGACGTTCAGCGGAGAACGTTTACACTCAAGCCACGTGACGTTTTATTGTGACCTTCCGTACTTTTTAATTACAGCCATTTTAACGATTTTATGAACACAAAATTACAGTTCTTAATTACTGCGGATCTTCTGATTAGTCAAAACGATACAATTTACAATCCGCTAAAAAAGATCTATCCCATAAGGACACTTAGGAGACCTGATGCGGCTTTTAACTAATTTTATAATATTTTAACAACCTAAATGTAAAAATTTATTATAATTAAAGAAATAACAAATAATTGTATTAAAAATTCATTTCTCATCAAAAAATTTTTTGCTTTCAGAAAATATTGTCCATATTCATAAAAACACCAAAAACTAAATAAAAGCATTTGAAATTAAATAATATATTTGATTTATTGAGTTTTGTATGTTACAATTCAGAGCTGATTTTCAGGTACTGCGGGTCCAATTAAAAACAACAACAACAAAAAAAAAAAAAACATGATTTGCATTCCTCAAAGCCTTGTGCTTTTAACTATTGTAATCACTAAACCTGATGCGATCGAATTTCTAGCGTTTTCATAAAATTAGTTATGGGGGGGTTAATAAATATATAAAAAATATTTCTGCCATGACTTTAATAAAAAAAAAACAAAAAAACTTATTTATAATAATTTCGATCATCTGTGAATAGTTTCCGAAAGTTTCATTAAGATCCGACAATTATCTTTATTGTTGCAAGATTTTCCAAATTAATGTGTCATACAAAAAAAAAAAAAAAAAAAAAAAAAGAAAAAAAAACGTGTTAAAAATTGTCTATGTTATTTTACTAGTTCCGGTGATACAAAGAGAAACAAGGTTTTTTTAATCAAAATTTAGAATGTTCGAAAAAGAAAGAACATTTTTTTTAAATAATTAAAAAAAACTTTGGTCTTTCCTCTTTATAATAACATTAACATTTAGACGATAAAATTTTGTTTTCGTCAAGTTTGGCGTCTTTTTCCTCATGCTATGCTATTTTTTTAGCGATTTCGTGGAGTTACCTAAGTTAAAAGGTTTTTGATAAGAAAGTTAATTTTAATCATGTTTTGTTATGTTTTATTTTTAACAAATTTTTATTTCAGAAATTTTTCTTCTTCGATTCTGTTTTTGCATTGCAAAATTTCTTTAAAATAAAAATCCTTTTATTTGTTAGATAAAGTCAATCTAATATTTTTCTATGATATTTTTATTCATAATATCAAATATATTTATGGTAAATTTAATTTTTTAAGAGTAATTTGTATTTTATTTCTAAAAGTTCTTTTTAAAGGTATATTGAATTTTAGTTTAGTTTACCGATAAAAAAAAACATAAAATAGTAAACGTTATATTTTATACAAGATTAATGAAAAACCATTTAGTGAGAATTTTGTTATATAAATTTAATGTCATATAATTATAACCAATAAATTGAGTCCCGTATTTTAGACATCATAAACGAAGTGTCGAAACGTTAATCCTAACCCTGCTTTAAACAATGCATTTTTAAGAGTAAACTTTTTCCTAGATACTTCTCTAATCAGAGAATATTATATTCATGACAAAACTAATTGTGCTTTTAATCTAATTTTTTTCTTTAAGTCGATTACAGCAACGAATTTCCACAAACCTCAGCTGAAAAAAAAAAAAAAAAATAAGCCTCTAAATTTTGAAATAGGCCTCTAGATTTTGCGTTCAGTTGCACTATGGCTTGGCCTGAAGTAAAGAACGACATGGGAACAGCGCTCACCATTTGTTATACCAGCACAATGGGTGCAGTTTAATATCTGAACATTTTCTTGAAAAAAATAAAATGCGTATGATATGTTGCCAAATGTATCGTATATAATTTTACCATAATTCTTCTTTATATTTCATTACCTTAGTTTTTTTTACTAGCGGTTAGCTTCAATTTTATTTTATGAAACTTGACTATGTTGAACTCCTTTTGCGCACGCACGCGTGTTTTACTTTCGTCTCAGTTTTGGTCGCATCTGTATTTGTGTCAGAAAACTGAGAGGTAAAAACGCAAAGCATTATTTTTTACACTTTCTATTCGCCGTTTTTCTCCCCCTAAAGGCAAGAAATCATTTGCTCAAACTTTGAAGTGATCCCATTCAATAATGTGCCCCGCTCTTGACATTTATATATAGATAACATTTATATATAGATATTTAGATAACCCTTTTTCGACTTTGTTGTCAAATCTAGTTAGGAAGCCTTATCATTTTTTCTCTATTTGGCATTTTGCTTTACAAACTTTGCCATAACAAATTTTGTATCTGACAAATAAATTGATTACAGAAGTTCTCTACCCTTCGAATCGAAGTGTTAACATTCGTTCAAACACGAAATCTATTTATAGAAATCCAGGCATAAACAAACAGTGAAGATAACACAAACCTCAAATAAACGAATTTTATTTGTATTTCTTGTGGATTTTAAATGTTTTATCAAAACAGTGCACAACTTTACAAATTGATTATAAATTGTATAAATAAATAAATAGTTATTTAACCATGATGATGATGATGATGACGATGATGTTTAAATTAAAGTTAAAACGAATAAAGAATAATAGGAAAAATCTGAACTTTGACCAAGAATGCAAAAATGATGACGGATCTAATTGCCGTTAATACCATAATCAATAGTAATGGTCGACCAAAAACTTTTTCAAAGTGATTAAAAGATTAAAAGATTTGAGAGGAAATAGAAACAACTGAGACGCGTCGGTAATGATGAAAGCAACAAAAATGCAGAAGAGATTTTTGGAAATTTATAAATAATTCATCCGAAGAAAAACTAACGAGAGAGAAAATCTGAAGTAACTACTACTTCTACTATTAATAATACTGCTAATAATTTTCAGAGTAAACCCGTTAAGTAGACGAGGAATTCTACTTGACAAGCGGAAAGAATGAAAAAAAAAGCCCCCCAAAAAACCAAAAGAACCAGAAAAACAAAGGTTTTATTTATTAAAAGTTCTTGGACGATATTAAAAGAAGAATCTTGCATAAATAAAAAAGCTAATGTTGTTGGACCCGCAATCATGGATACTAGAATGCTTAGATATACTACTAATTTCAGAACATGAGTATAGTCTATTTCAAGCTGGTCTGAACCCAGTCGTCTTCAGCTCTTAAGCGTTTGTCTGGAAGTAGGGATTTGAATTTATTTCCAATATCAGTCCTCCTCTGAAAGACGACTTTTTATGATAAGGAGGCTTGTGTTGATGACTGGGAGTGGGCGTGAGGTATCTCATTACGGGGGAAGTGGTCTAGGGCTGGAGTTTATTAATGGTTAGAGCCTTTCATTGTCTGTAACTAAATGTCGGTCTCTGTGGGGTGCTCCGTATGCTAGCAACAAGTGTATTTTTCTAGGATTTATAGTAAATAGCATTTAGATCACAAGGGTTTAATGTTCTTAATAAGTATTATGGGATTTAACCTTAAGACCAATTAAATTTAGATGAATTAGTTGAATGATAGATTCATAAATTGTGGGTAATACCGGGACACCTAATGGAATAGATCATGCTATCCAACACATATATACATACATATATCCATATACACGTGTCTGTGCGTTTACATATACATACCTATATGTAAGTATTGTATCTAGATAGATAGATCCTACTATTGTATCTATCTAGATATATATGGTAAAATATAGTTTTAATGTATGCTATATTTATGCTAAACGCAATCGTCAGACCACCATGTGCGTTGTGATTTTGCTCGAATTTTTATATATACAGATTAGTGATGCATTGTGGGTATTCTATTGCATTGTGTGTAGTCTATTGTATGATTCTAACGTTTATTTCGGTGGGTGTGGTTTGTTAACTTGTTTATTATTTACTTAGTTTATTTACCCATTTATTCGTGTTGATTAATTTCTTTTCTTTTTTTTTGTTTATTTAATTATTTAATTTATTTATTTTCATTTATTCTTGTTCCTTTTCAGTTTTCGATTTTTAAGTAACGTAGCAAAGGCTTGGTTTCGTGTCTGCATTTTCAGACGAGTTCTGATCGTTTATTTAGTATTTTGTTTTGGTTTGGAAATTTTCCGTGATATTTTTGCTGTGATTTGTTTTTGTTTTTAAACTCCCAGATATATTTAGAAAGCAGTGTGCTGTTCGCGTATTTACAATTTATAAAGGGTGTTTTGTGTGCGTAGTTTCTTTGTTTCTAGCATCCTTCAGTTACTTCTATTTATATTTTTTCTTCGTTATCTGCTGATTTTAGAGTGTCTTGGTATATTAAATTGTTTTACAAGCAATTGCCATTTAAGGGCATTTGTCCTTTATTCTGCAATACGTGTATTTAATTTGCTCAGGTGGTTTGTTGATGGTTTTCTTGATGTGATTGTTTATTATTTGTATCGTGTTCTCGGTGCCACTGTAACTGATTTTTACTGTGAAATTTTTTAATTGAATATCTTTTGAAGAGTGCTTGATGCGGGGACGTATTTGTGTATGAGTTCAATGAATATTTTTCTTAGGTTTGTTTTTATGTTTTTGCTGTACGGTGTATGTGAGTGTTACTGGGAATCCACTAACTTTTAAAGGCTGTTTCATATATATATATATATATATATATATATATATATATATTGACTCAACTAGTTCTGGGTTTTTATTAGAATGCACCCAAAAACATTGTTTATACAATTTTTCTCGGTATCATTTTTCAAAAATCAAACATTTAAACATGATTTTAAAAATATCTCTTGTCTTTTCAAGACTATCGGCGTATCGGCAACAATGTTTGAGCGTAAGAAGATTAGGTGGATCTGAAAATATCTCCATCTTTCTTTATTCTAATTTTGATTATGTTGCCATAACGTTTGACACAACACTGCTTGGTTATTTGAGATAAAATCTCACACATTTGTATGAAAATATTGTTGACATACACCAATTTTGATCCTTACCAATGGTTAACTTTCAAAATCTAAATATTAGGATAAAATCCTGAAATCAAATTGAGAGACAACATAACTTTAGGAGATATCGTGGCATCTAAGATTTTTTTTTTTTTGGTTCAGAATATTACAACTTACATTTTTATATATAAACATCTCTTTATACTGAGAAAAAGATTTCTAGCAAATGGAACAATAAACAATATTTTTTAAACTTTTACAGAGATATAACTTAAAAATTTCGCTGATAAGAAAATCATTTTTATTTTAAAACTTAGCAAAAACAATCACATGCGATTCTCCTACGACATACATCTTTTTCAAAAGTATTTGCTCAGTTTTCTGTGATAATTTTCTCTTTGCAACATATTTTCTTAATATTTGCGTTTATTTTTTTAATTTTCATGTTTTTTCAGCCATTTTCACACATTTCTATTTTGAACTTTTGTAACAAAGTAACAAATGAAATGAATGAAATCTCAATAATGGCCGTACAATATGGAGAGGGGCGTTATCTACTTAGATAACTATAAAAGAATGACATTTAATGAATTTGGGAAGAGAAAAACTCAATAACTCGAAAGTATATTTTTATAATTCAAACCGCTTAAGCAGAATAAATAAAAAACAAAAGAAGAAATTTTCAAAATGATAACTACTTTTCTCTATTCGTCACAAAATGATAATTAATCTTCTCTATTCATCACAAATAAATAGATTATAATTATTAAATAAAAATTTCTTAGTCAAAAGTGTTGAAGTGTGCTTGGCTTTTTCTCACTAATGAAGATAACGGCGTCATGAATATTTTAAATTGATCAGTGTTCGTTACTTCCAGTTTTGGATTCGAATGGATTCTGTTTCCAAAGTGTAAGAAAATATATTTTCCAAATAAATAAATAACAAACGAAAAAAGAAAAAAGAAAGAAAGAAAAATAAATTGAATCTGGAAAATCAGAAGTAACGCTGAAAATAGAAAAAAATATTTTCTATTATTTAGAAGAGGTGAGTGTTTCGTATAGAATCTTTGATCGGATTATTGCACAAGAAAAAATGAAGGTTATGTCCGGCTGCGATGTTCATATATGAAAATCGAGCTGAAATAGTAGATTTGATGGCGCTCCAAGCCAAGTCAGTTTACATAAAGAAATGATTTGTGACGAATAGAGAAGAGTTATTTATGGGAACATATCCGAAAGTATTCACCAGGATAGATTCCACTTGTATTGTTTTCGGAAATGTTATTTTTTTATTGGTTTTGTATCTTGCAATGTCGATAAGAAAAGCAAAACATTTTCAGAACGAAATTCTTGTATTATGTGAATTGTTTTCAAATCAAAACGTCAGAAATGAATGACTCAAAACTGATTGCTGCATTAAATTATTGCATTATTATTTAAGCTTATTCTTATAATTCTTCTGTAGACACTTAATTTAAAGACAATTTGATGTACGTAGGTCCTTACTTTCCGTACAAACACTTATTTTTTATTTCATGGGTAACTTTCGCTGGATTTAGCAATTAATTTCGATTATTCCCAAATTTATTTTCGAGTTATCGTACAAAAAAATTCGTAGCAAAAAATCACGTTAAAAATCGCTGAAAACAATCGCAGTAATGAAAACTCCGGAATCCAAAATTTCAGGATTGCGGGTTCGGATCCGACCCAGAATGTTTTATTCTGCTCACGAAATTGGCTTTATTCCAAAATGCTATATGTTGGGCTACGGCCTCTAGAAATAAAGTTCAAAACACGGACAATTTTATTTTGAAAAGCTATAATTTGAGAACAGGAATTTCTTTCACTTGAACATGAGTTGTGCCCCTTTAAATTTTTATCAGTATAAGCCAAGATGGCGGAATCCGACAACAATTGCAGTAATGGAAACTGGGAATCCAAAATTTCAGCATTGCGGGTCCAGATCAAACCCAGAAGGTTTTTAATTATCACAGAGTTGTCCTGAATCTAAAATGTTATGATACGTTGGGCTACGACATCTAGGAGTAAAGTTGAAATGTTGTGACACAATCACACACTGACATTCGCGTTTATTATATAGAAGGCAGGTTTTTTTTAGTTAAAGCACCATGAAAAAACGGCGTCCCTGCCTAATTCTTGAAATGCTGCAGGGGCGCCATCACTACGGAGTCACGCGAGATTCCGTGCATCTGTTGGAAAATTCCGCAAGACAAGGGGGAGACGCCAACATCAACAGCTTGTACAAAAACAAATTGTCACAGCTATCTCGATATTTCCCTCAGCATTGTTGGGAAGCTTCACGCTCAATTTGCACAGGAGAGGCTACAAGTTCTTGTGGAGGGAATTTACTCTGAAACTCAGTGCAGATTTCGGGCCAACAAGTCCATAATCGACAATGTATCCCGCCTCAGACAGTTTCAGAGGAAATCCAGGAAACAAAGATAGCCCATCTTCTTTTCCTTCAGGAATCTCATAAATGTCTTTAATCTTGTCAGCAAAAACAACCTCTTCCGAAACCTTCTTTAGATTGGATGCTTAGCCTGCATGCTTTTCATCTTTCACGAAGACATATAAGGCGAACCGGTCTTTGATGGTACCACATCAAGCGCTTTTGATGTCTGAAATAGAGTAAAGCCGGACTGTGTACTCACTACATTCATGACTAGGATCTTCTCGGCTGTTCTGGTAAAAAACGCTTTCGAATATTCCACAAAGGAGACCAATCTTCTTAAGAGGTCGGAAAGAAGGTTCTTCAAGTTTGCTTCCCGCCCCAGAATAGAAACTAAATCCGAAGTTCAAGTGAAATGTTTACATTGATTTTCTCTTTGCAAACGGCGCTGCATCTCCTATCCGTTCAGCCGAAAATCTTCAGTCGCTCATGAGCCACATCATCCGACATAATGGCAAGTGTAAGGAAAATACAGGTTA
Source organism: Acanthosepion pharaonis (assembly GCA_903632075.3). NCBI lineage: Eukaryota > Metazoa > Mollusca > Cephalopoda > Sepiida > Sepiidae > Acanthosepion > Acanthosepion pharaonis. Next base: position 144,087 of record CAHIKZ030000179.1, read on the forward strand.
TAGGACGGGATGACGATTGTCCACAAAACATCTGAATCTCTGATTACCATCTGGAAATTGTCCATGACATTGTGTACCTGGGTTCATTGATCTTAGACTACTTCTTTTTCGACACCGAGTTAAACAGTCGTATTAGCAAGGCGGCTACCCCAATGTCCAGATTGACAAAGATAGTATAGAATAATGAGCTGACAGAACGCACTAGTCTGCAAAGTTTGGCTTATGTGTAACCTCTTATGCGACACTGAGACTTGGGCAGCGCATGCAGTGCAGGAACAGAAACATATGCGCGTCCTCCGACGACAACGTCCATGAGAGGATTAGGATTCCCAGCATGCACACCCTCTAAAAGAAAAAGTGGCTTGAGTTGCCTCGGTCACCTCACAAGAATGGAGGTTTCTCCTGAAACGATAGCTAACTCAGGGAAAGTGCCCCGAAGGCAGACCTTAAATGCTGCAAAGATGCTTGTAAAAAATCCCTGAAAGCCCTAGATATCAAGCCTGATATTTTTTTAAATCATTTAACCCCAAGCAAGGCAAAAAAGCAACTAAGATGCGGAGGGTTACTGAAATAATATAAGTAAAAGAAATTTTATTAAGCAGCAAGAACAGTAAAAGAAGAAAAAAAACGAGGATTAAAAAGACAGAAGATAAAGATTGACATTGTATTTAAATTTTTGAATGTCAAATTTGACTGGAAAACAAGAAGTCGGAAGAGAGTTCCACAAGCGAGAAGTACAAGAAAAGAAACTGTTAGCATAGAAGTAGCCATTTCAACTGTAATATGATCAGACCTAGCTGCTAATCTAATAATGTGCTTAAATTCCTAAAATCTTGGAACCATAGAGGAAAGTTCATCAGAACAATTACCATGAAAGTATTTATAGAAAAGGCACAAGGAAGCTACATTACGGCAGTGGGAAAGTGGATGAAACCGAGATGCCAGGCAAAGACCAATAAAATTGCAGATTCTTCTTTAGGTTTTATCAAGAATCTATAAATATATAGCGGGAGCACTAGTCCACATGTGACAGCCATATTCTAAACATGGACGAATGGTAGACTTATAACTCTATGGGAAACTATAGCGAACGATTCACCTGTGTGCTTGATAGGATAACGTCAATTCTAATAACAGATCATCAGCGATTTGTTGAACTGATATTTTCAAGGAAATCTCATCAGAAATAAATAAATTCATTTTCTCACTGATAATGAAATTCATATGTGCTGTCTATAGAATTTCAGTGGTTAGCGAGAAGTTAGTGATTTTACAACCCATAGACTTCGACTTTGATGGGGTCTTCCGCATTTTTACTTACATTTCTTGCATAGTTACTACAAGCATACACATGCCTATGAATACAAGGAACATTATATTGATATATACAGGGACAAATACATAGATGTACATATATATTAAGTTACGACTCTGTGGATGATATAAACACATCGAAATACTAACATTTCCTTGTTTTTATTCATAAAATATTGATTTTGCCAGCAGAATGTTTCTTGAAGTTACTCCTGCCTAATGTATATGATATGTGTCCATATGTAATGAATGTATTATCCCGAAGCGGTATTTGTGATTAGACAGATCCACATAATAAAGATACACCCAAATATGATGGTGGGCAATGCAAAGGGCGCCTTTTCCATTGGCATTTGACATTTCTATAAATCTTGACATCAATCGACACTGAACCGAAATCATGGCCGATTTCAAAGAATAGTGAGAAATCTACTTCTATTTTTTTCAAGAGACAATAAAGAATTTATCAGTGGAAAAAAAAGATGGGCGTTCGCGAGCGACTGTTCCAAAGAAGTGAAAAAGAAAAGAAAACGGAAAACAAAGTTAGGATTAAAATGTTTTTCTTTCCCTCTCTCTATAGAAGAAAAACATTTTAATTTTCTTTTTTTCTAATTTTCTTCATTATCTCTCTCTCTCTCTCTCTCGTTATCTATCTATCTATCTATCTATCTATCTATCTATCTATCTATCTATCTGCCTACAGTCAAAACACGCTAAAATCATTGATTCTTGTTAGACAACCAAAGTTAAGAAGCATCAAATCCGGTTAGAACTTAGATGGGGGACAATTTTTGGAATATCGGATACTGTATCCAACTTCCTACAATTCGAAATATATTTCGGGCTTAAATAACCCACAAATTGTTGATAAATCGTAAAAAAAAAAACAAATCTATCGCAGTCTGTTCATATCTATCTATCTATCTATCTATCTATCTATCTCTTTCAGTTTGTATTGTTATTCACGAAGCTTAGTAGGGTACAATGCTTTACTAGTGGGTCACACAATCAGGTTCGAACTCACTACTCTAATAAGATATTTTGCAACCCAAATTTAGTATACACCACTCTAGGGCAAGCATACAGTCTACTCATCTCCATATAAATGTATTTAAGCTTTTACCCTTTAAGTATAAACAAAACGTACAATCAAACAGATATTGGTTGCCCATCCACTCCAAATGGTCATATTGTACTAAAAAGTCTTCAAATTTCAAATTGCAAATCGATTGAATAAGTAAAAATCTAAAGAAATATATGTAATCCTATATTTCCCAAACAGTGACTGATTGACGTTACACATTCTTCATAGCGACACAAAGAAGGAAACATACTTCATGTAAATTTTCAGGACATTCCTTCATTGATATTATTCAATGACTAAAATCATAGTTAAGCAAACCGTTCTAAAAAAAGTACTTATACGTTTTCTATAGTTTTGTCATTGCTACCGATTTAGTTTTATTGCGATAATGTCTCTTTTTCAGTTTTATGAGTATTTTTGTTTCTCGGTGAAGTAGAAACTCATCAATGAGGTATCATTTGTCTTCCAATGACAATTGTACAAGTTTTATCAGTCGAAAACATTTAGATATTTACAATGTTCAATGTGATTTGAGAATTTCCATTTTGGTCTTTAGATTTTTTTTCTTGTATTCTTTCTTTATTCTATCATATTTAGAAGCAGGTCTTAACAACTAATTTATTACTTTGTATTAAAGAGTTCACACACACTCATATATCTAATTATTCATATATTTTTCTCATCAATGAATGGAAATCTTTTTACTCTGAGCATCTCGACCCCGGAAAATCTTGTCGTAACGACTTCCGGGTTAAATTACGATTTTCGAAGACTTCTACGGACTTAACAAAATAGATATATGTACACATATGTGAATTAATGGCTTGCTCCAGTGCAATGGAAAACAAACTATGGACAATCTATTTTTGGTGGCTTTATGACAGACTCTGCGAAGCCTGGAGTGATAGTTGACAAACCAATGCGAGAGAGGGTAATTGTCACTGGATGATACGTTATAAGAACAAAGTGTCATAAAAATATATACTTAAATACGCGCAAGCGTCTGTGTGCGCTTGTATGATTACAAGAATATAAGTATTTGGTTGCAGCTGTGAATATAAATATGAAGCTTAGTTTTTTTCTGGCTCAAGACCATAATAGAGAGATACTCACTATCAATGAGTTGCGAGATAAATTTAATGTGCATAACTCGATTCAATGAATTAAGTTCGATTCTTTTTGTGTGTATATCGAGGAAAAGACAAGAATAGTAAGCAAAATGAAAGATGTCATAATTGACTGCCATCTGTCAAAACTGATAGTGTCATATATTCCTATTGCCTAAGCAGATAAGGCATCATAGAAGATTTGAGTATACATATATTCATTTACCATTTCTACCAACGTGGCATGTCAGTGACAAAACTATGATTAAGATCACTCTGGAGGGAGATCTAAGAACGAAAAATTGAATTCATGTACTTTTTCTAGAATGGCAACATGACCTCTGCAATATATTACGCTAGCTGCATTTAAAAATAACAAAAAAGCCATGTTTTGAATACAAAATATCACACCTAATACAAGGCTCGGGAGCCACTGAAAGTAGAGCGCTACTGTTAAAATAGTTCTGATGAAGAAGGTATAGTGATATGAATGAAAGTGAAGGTGGTAAGAAGTGAAGTGCACGAGGATAGATAACGATTGAAGTCGTTACTATTGTAGTCTTTATAGAAGCGCCTATGGAGGATCTGTTCCAAAAAGTAGCAATTCTTGGGAAAAAAGTTTTCTGAGGGTAACTTTCTCTTTATATTTGGAAGTAGCATGGTGCGTCCTAGTTGTAAAAGTCTGAACTGGGGGAAACAAAGAATGGGGCTCATTTAGCATGGAAATATGAACAGACTTGCAACATTTTGTATCTGTGGGAAAAAGGTGCAGATTTACCCTACAAGCCCGCGTAAACGATTTTGAATTGTAAACTGAAAAATGAGGATTGTGCAGCTTCAGCCCAGTTATGACAGCAATACTCGATTTTTTGTTTTAATCTGACTCTTGGAAAGATAAAATATGACAGGAGGAGGCAGATACTTCCTGGGGAGATAGAATAAAACGCAAATTTTCCGCCATCATTAGAATGTATATGCGTTTCACCTGAGGTTTTGAGTGAATTTGAGATGCATCAGAAGTTTAAAGTATGTAGTAACTTCATTGAGAGCGTAACCGTTTATCTTGGCTGAAGAAAAATCAGGGTCTGATGATCAAAAAAAAGCGATACAGACTTAAAGGTATTGGATGTTACAAGACAATTTTTTTTTGAATGAGATGTTAAGATAGGTCAGAGTAGAGATCAGCTACAAGCCTCTTATTATTTTTATTTTTGGAAATGCCTTTATAATATTTAATATCATCTGTATAGATGATTACTAAAGATATGAGAATATTCCTGGGTAAATCGTTTATAAAAAGCAGGAAGAAGGTAGGATTGAGGAGAAAGTCTTGGGAGACGTTTGCATTAGCCCCATGAGTTTTAGAAGAGTTTTAGAAGACATTTATGGTCCTACTTGAGAGAAAGGAATTGATGACTCCATAAACTCTTCCGGAAATGCGAATTTGTGTAATAAAGTCTTATGCCACACTTTGCCAAAAGCAATTATTTTATAAAGAATTCAATTTTCAATTCTCCAAAATGGAATGAAGAAGAAATATTTTACTTTACCACTAGTTATTGCTAATTCCATACAAAATAAGACAGAGTAGAAAGAAAGAGGGAGAGGGGAAGAAGGACAGGAGATGAACAGAAAGAGTAGAAAGAAAGAGTGAGAAGGGAAGAAAGACAGATGAACAGAAAGAGTAGAAAGAAAGAGTGAGAGGGGAAGAAGGACAGGAGATGAATAGAAACAGTGGAAAGAAAGAGTGAGAAGGGAAGAAAGGCAGATGAACAGAAAGAGTAGAAAGAAAGAGTGAGAAGGGAAGAAAGGCAGATGAACAGAAACAGTTGAAAGATGGAAAGAGGTGGACAAAGTTTTTGTTGTTTATTAAGCCTAATTTGGTACAAGGCCACAATTATTGTGATCTCTTTGAATACAGGAGATGTACAATAGTGTTGATGAAGAAGACAAATTCGCAATTAAAAAGGCGCACAAAGAAATTAAATGACCAGCCGTTGAGAAAGTATTACCGAGAAATAAAGGGAGATCATCCTGAATTCCTCAGTTTGTAAAATAAATATCGAGGTGAATCATTGGCTTTTGTATTTTATTTTCAGTATATTGCTTCGACATTTAACTGACGAGGAAGAAACAGATTGGTGTGGATGAGGAGAAAAAGAAAATATTTTCTGCTTAATGTTATTTTTGAGGGAGAGGGGGGAGAGAAAGAAATGTAGATATAAAGAAAAAGTAGAAAGAAAGAGAGTGAATAGGAGGAGAAAGAAAGGAGATAAAAGAAACAGTAGAAAGAATGAAAGAGAGGGTATAAAAAAGACAGGAGATAAACAGAAACAGCAGAAAGAAAAACAGAGAAAGAATTGGAGAATGACAAGCAGAAACAGTAGAAATAAAGAGAGATAGAGAATGGGGAGATAAAGATAGGCAATAAAGAGACACAGTAGAAAGAAAGAGGGACGTGTAGAAAAACAGGAGATGAACAGAAACAGTTTCAAGAGAGAGGGAGAGAAAGAAAGGGAGAGAAAGAATAAAAAGCGACAGAGAGAGGAGGGATAAAGACAGGATACAAAATGAAAAAGTAGAAAGAAAGCTAGAGAGAGGGTGGAGAAAGAAAGGAGATAAACGAAAACAGTAAAAAGAAAGAGTGGGGATGGATAAATGAGAAATAAAGTTGAAAATGGCTACACACTTTAATTTTGTTATTGAAGCGTTGCTACCGAGAAACTGTCCTTTCATTTGCTGACGTAATAACCACAAAGAAAATAATAGAGTTCGTTTATATATTTATATATATATATATATATATATATATATATATATATGATAGAGAGTGCTTGTAATATTTAGCATGTTTTACTCAACATCCACGATACTTAGAGGTAGAATTACAGATTCCATTATACATTTGCACATATTAAAAATATATAGAATTTTGAATGCAAAATAGATATCTAGATATATTTGAAAAAAAATATATATATATATATATATATATATATATATATATATATATATATATATATATATATCCCTCGATTAATGCGGCTATTGTGTACATGAAAAGATACACGCTAAATCGAAAATGCATTTATCGAATATAAACAAAATAGTTATTCATTTTTAATTTTTATAAAATATTTAATTAATCGGCATCTATTAAACATTAATTTTACATTATTAAGTGCGAATGTTTTACCGCATTAATCGAGTATTATGCTTGCACTAATCGGATATTGGTATAAATGGAAAAAGCATTAATTGAATGCGCATTAATCGAATATTCTTATATATATATATATATATATATATATATATATATATATATATATATAATGGCCGACAAGGAAGATGTTATTAATCTTTTATTGAGATTTTCCACCATTAAACTGAATAAAAGTTTAATTAAATCTTTCTTGTCAGCCGTTTTCAATGAAAGATGCTTGAAAGAAAGGTTGCAGCCCAAATATACATTATATATATGTGTATGTGCGCGCACGCATGTGTATGTGTGTGAGAGGGGGATGGATTGTAATATTTACCATGATTTACTCAATCCCCACCTTTCCAGATATACCCAGATTCACCCACAGTCAGAACGTGAGTTTCTCGACTATCTTTTGGCAAGGGATTGTCTGACGTCTTTAGAAGAAATATATCGAATTCCTAGAAAATCTTTTTCTCTCATTTTATCCTGCGTCGTCTAAGACTTTCATAGGAGAGTATCAAAAAAACCTATTGTGTAATAAAAGGTCATTACTTGAACGGCTGTCAATTAAGTATGGCATCAAAGAAAAATATTGATTCTTGAGCTTTGTTTTTTTTTCTAAGAATTGACTTTTTATAAGCATGTTTGCACCTAAAGACGAGTTTAATGTTTGAAAGCAAACGATGCTGTCAATAATTTTTAAAAAAATCTCCTTTCCAACGTCATCAGTGATAAATGTCAACAATGGCCAAAAGCTTTTCAAGAAAATAAAAGTGGTTTTTCTTGCAGTTATTAAATTCAATTCGTCGTGGATCGTTTTGACCTTGCAATACCGCGAAAATAAGACAAACATTTTTCTGACAACCGAATTCATATTTATGCTTGCAGAAAGAAAAAAAAATCTTTCAATGAAAGAAAAGCAATGACTGATTTTATTTATCTTCATAATTTCTGAAATGGACTCGAGAAGAACACAATTATGTCGAAGTAAGTCTGGTACTGACGGTAAGGTTTCAAATCTGGTTACTGACTGTTTTTGATAAAAGTTGGAGTTTGTTTTTAAAGTAAACGTGTCTGTCCGGCATGTGTTACAAAAGAATCGAGAAAAATAGCTTTTCTTGCCGCTTCCTCTGATTTCACTTCATCTTATCCGTGAAAGAATGTAGTAAAGGAAGACCATCGAAGGCAAGTCAATCATGGTAAATGGAGATTTACCATGATTATAAGATTCTTTTAGCCTTTTCTTTCCAAGAACTACCTACGTTTTCAGAATGATTGTTTATTGCTAGATAAACACAAAAATACGCAAAGCAAGGACCGAAGAAACTAAAGAGAATGTTTTAGGAAAAAGCATGGTGGAGTAATGGATAGCGGCTCGGATTGAGGAATTCCAGTCGAATCCAATACATTCACTTAGGTGCAATACCCTTGGGAAAGCTATGAATCCTCTTCTTCTCCCGCCAGATATGGATAAATAGAAGGACAGACCGGGTTGCAACTGGTCTATTGCAGAAAGAAAACTACGGGGAAAAATTTGCCTCGTCGTTCATGTATCGAAAGTTATATGATCGCCCACGCGTGTATCACGCATGGCACATAAGTGAGTGTGGTGAACCTTCTGCTCAATGTTTTGGTGACTTCATAAAACAGTTTTTTTATTAATTAAGACAATTAAGACGTATACCAAAAACGTACTGGAAATTATTTTTTGTCGCACGCAAAATCCAGCCAATATCTACAGACGATATAGAGAAAAAGCAATTGAGTGTCTTTTTCAAACGCTTGAGCATTTTGCGACCGCCGACAAAAAAAATGGCCCGTGCACATGACATTTATAATCGTGGAAAAGCAGTGAATTTAAAGTATGTTTTTTATGTAGTGTATTTTTATATTATATATATATATATATATATATATATATATATATATATATATATATATATATATATATATATATGTGTGTGTGTGTGTGTGTGTGTGTGTGTGATAAAATGTACTTTTAAGGTATGCTATATTTAGGTGTAAAAGTGCTCAATAGAGGATTGAGCGTATGAAAATATAAACGTGAATATTGAAGTCAGCACCCAGAGATGACGGTCTGTTTCATGCTAAACGGAATCGTCGTGTCTGACGATTGTATTTAGCATGAAACAGACTCTGTCACCTTTGGGTGCTGACTTCACTAATCCACTTTCATATATATATATATATATATATATACTACTGTGAGCACTGTTTTTATAGCCGCTTTCTCATTTTCTTTTATATGATATATATATATATATATATATATATATATATATATATATATATATATATATATATATATATATATATATATTTAAATAAGTAAACATAGAAGTCAACACTTAGAGGCGACAGTCTGTTTCATGCTAGATATAATCTTCAGGCCACGAGTCTTTTTTATATTTACACACGCTCTATCTCTGATATTGAGCACTTTATCCCATAAATATAGTACATCTTAAGACTATATTTCTTCATATATATATATATATGAGACAGAAAACTTGATTCATGTTGAGCAGCTGAACACTTGATTTCCGAATTCTTTTATTTTCTTTTCTATTTAAATTAAATAATAAATTAAGCTAAGAATAAAATTAACAAATTAAAATTAAGCTCTTCAATATGGCAGCCATATCCCATTTTACATGTTTTTCTTGTGCCGATTGAACAAATGGTGGCAATGTTTTTAAAATGAACTGTACTAGTTGAACGTGTTATCATTTTTTTTTTCATAGCAAAACTCTTACGCCCCGGTTATTTACAGACACATAAGTGTTGGAAAATATATTCTTTACTGACGAGAGAATTCTCAAATGAAATTAGAATCTATTCAGATACAGAAGATGAGAAATTTGACAAACATGTGATCATGCTACTGAGATAAATTTATGCACACATGCCAAATGCTTTTATTGTGGTTGTCATTTTTGTACGCATGCGCTGTATGAAATGTTTTGTTCAGTGGTTAATAGACAGAACTAGTCAAATTTTGAATAAATCAATGTTGACCAAGCTATCGCAGATATACAAATTCCAAAAATGTCTATCATCTCCGCCGTATAAGGTGCATTCTGAGACAGTATATGATCTATTCTAATAAGAAATCTGTGAGCACTGCCACCTCAGCCTATTGGTCTGCCCTAAATCTTCCTGTAATAATGCACAGGATGATTTTTTTTTCATCAAAATTTCAGTAAAAATATGCGCTTTATATGGTGGGAATTACAATAAATAATTAATTCTGAAGAATCATTTAATTTTTCTTAATTAGACCGAAATACTGTTTTTTGATTTTCCAAATCAACAACACAAAAAAATTGAATTTTGTTGTGTCATTCATTTTCTGTTTCCTTATATGTCGGTCACATTTTGGAAATGAATTTTTCAACAACAATTCGGATTCTTGTATTTAGATCCTCAATGCCTGTAACTTGGGTGTTTAATACGCGACTCTTTTAGAAATTCAAAGAAATATCTACGTATGATTTCAGGAAATTTGGTTAGTCAACCTTTATGCATCTCTACGACTAATCCACTTGATAAGAAATCCATCAACTACTGATTTAGAAACGATAAAATATCAATGAAATGATATGAAAAAGAAGTTTTACTACAAGAAACCTGCGGAAAATTCTCAAGTTGAAAGAGTTTTATGCTAAGATTATATTGGATTATAAAATTTCGGACATCCTGTTTGTTAGCATTTAGTCTAAATGTTAGAATTTGATGTCATATCACTGGTTCCATTTGATTCTTTTTGTACTGTTGCAGAACTTCCGTTCAGTGTGATTAACATCTCGATATTTTTTTTTCTTCTAAGAGTAATTCTTGGTTGATTTACGATTCGACTTTCTACAAGTGTACGTCTTCCTCGAAAGATTGATTGATATTTCTTTCTTGCAGACAGAAACATCAGTATAAGTTTCCATAATTGTGCTTTGGAAAGGCATGAACATAAAGATTCTTGCTCTTGGTCTGTCATTGCAAATATCTAAAGAATCCATAAATAGTCTTTAGATGGCACGATGACATTATTTCTTTCTTTTTGTCTTTCTTTCTTTCTTTCTTTCTTTCAGTACATTGTTAATTTATTGTAAGTTGTTCAGCGATTTGTAATTCAAGATTTTAAATAGCTTTTCACGAAAATATTAATTCAGAATTTTTTGTATAAATTCTTATGACTGAAAAAAAACTTTTGGACGTTACCATCTTTTCTTCAATCACAAATGTTTTTAAATCTGCATTTTCTCCTTGCCATTGAGGTCATTCTTATGGATTTCGACCAAACCAAGTCTGGTACAAGGATATCAAATAAAGATTTATTTCCTATATTCTTTTGATTCTTCTCTCTTGTGTCTCACTTGATTTACATCTGTTGATCAGAAATAGAAATTATCAATTTAATATGAACTCAAAAAAGCAATTGTTATGTTAACAATGTTAATTGTTAACTTATTGGAAATAATAGTATGTCGGGAAAATAATAAATATGTGTTTTTGTTGCAATGAAATACCGAAATCTTCAATTCAACACTGTAAGAAAAATTCGAGAGAAGCAGACGATGAGAAAGAAAGTCAAGTTCTTCGTTATTTGAGAGGAACAAGTTTCGTGGTCAGTTTCTACTGCGAAAAAAATTAGCAGAGCCTATTTTCTAAACAAGATTAGGCGCCAAATGGTATGTGTTGTTCGATCTCAAAACAAACGATGGAAGCAACATTTGTCCGCTGTTCTTTATATCAATGAAATTTTGTCAGCCGCATTTCGGTGTTTGTATTTCTGTGCATGTCTATTCATCCGAAGATCTACACATATTTTCCTCTCTCTATATAAATTTATTTCAGATCTCTAGTACTCAATAAAGAATTTTCAAAGGAATTCTGCCAACGCCTATTTTCATTCCTCTCATCTTTTCTGCAGAGCTTACCCACATTACTTTGGTAACACGTGTTTCCTCTTTATTATATGTCAAGTGTAGCAGACTTTCAAACATGAATGACCTTGGCGAGCACAATTTACATAACGAAACATCAAATTCACTGGCTTCTTACAGATTCCTATTTTTCCTCTTTCATTTCTCATGAATAAACGAGCATTTCTTCGTTTTTCATTTTCAAAATTGAATGTCGCTTCAGCAAAAAACAATTTTTACTCCGAAGGGCCCAACAGATATGTTGTTTAACATAATTAACAGTTTGTGGTGTACATCGTTAAAGTTGTTTTTCGAGAAGGAAATTGGTTTCATGAAAACCAACGATAATCAAATAAGAAGACGAAATATTGTGGCAATAATAAATCATTTCTTTAGATAAAAATCATTTTTGCTTGTCTTTCCAACTAATTTGCATTACAATAAGAATTATAAGTTAGTTTTCTTTTATCGAAGAAAAGAATCTTTCATCAAAAATGGATTCCGTCCTTCAATCGCGTAAAGAAAAGGGGTATAAAACTGTTCACATATAGAATGCAAATGCATATATGTGGGTTTATGGTTTATGTGCATGTATGCATGCGTGTATGAACAGATAGATATGAACAGACTTGGACAAATAGATATACAGATAAATACTAACGCGTATATATATATATATATATATATATATATATATATATATATATAGAGAGAGAGAGAGAGAGAGAGCCGAGTTCGAATTCCAGTCGAATGCATTACATTCACTTAGGTGCTAATACCCTTGGGAAAGGTGTGAATCCTCTTTTCGCCCTCCAGCTATGAGTAAATAGCAGGACAGATTGGGTTCTATAGACTTGGATGGCAACTGGACTAGGAGAAGGACAACTCTGAATTTAAAACCTGTGGAGGTTCGTTTGGGGACCATGTGACACTTAGTGCACCAGGTCTGTGTATTCGGCCTTTCAAAAAGTGCGGATGGTCCTTCACGGAAACCTTCACCACTATAATCAAATCTCATGTGCTGTTGTCGCGCTGTCGGTTTCCTGGTAACTGATCTGCTTGACCCTCATACGTCGAATTCGACGGGAGAGTCGAGTACGAGTATATATATATATATATATATATATATATATATATATATATATATATATACCCGTCGCTGACTGGGTTTGAAAGAACCATTAGGGTGTCTTGATATTATTGAAATTGGCTGATATTTTAGGAATGGGCATCATTTCAGGTCATTTACCACACCCTTGGAAAATCAATATCTACGTTCCAAATTTAATGACGATAGGTGAAGTAGTTTTTCTTCCTATAGATGTATAGACAGACACACGTGCAGATGTTCAGCTTTATTAATATATATATATATATATGTGTGTGTGTGTTTGTGCGTTTGTGTGTGTGTGTGCATACGTGTGTGTGTGTGGAGAGAGAGAGAGAGAGAGAGAGAGAGAAATAAACAAATAAATGGCTAGAAAAATAGACAAAAATTTGATATTGGAAATACTAAGAAGAAAATCGAAATTAAAGAAATGCCAGAGATAAAAATGAGGAGTCAGATCGATCAATTACTAGGATGATGTAAAAGGACATATAAATATATTAACATATAAATATGGGAAACTTTTATAAAAACCTGAGAGAGAGTGAAAAGATGAAAGAAAGAGAGAAAGAAAGAGAGAAAGAAAGAGAGAAAGAAAGAGAGAAAGAATCACAGAAAAGATATAACTGTGCCAAAAGGGAGTGAGAGAGAAGATAGATATGTAGTGCGAATGGAAAAAAAAGAAACAAAAAAAAGCAAGATAGATAAATACAATCGAGAAATGAATGTGAAAGAAAATAGTAGTAATAAAAACTGTTAAAAGAGGCTGTAAGTTAAGAAAGCGAAAGCCACAGTCACATTAGCTGACACCGAGAGAGCTTGAAAAAAAAGCGCCAAATCGTTTCTTTATTGATTTAAAAGCTATATCTTGGGAACAAAACATCAGAAGATTCTTTCGTGCTTCATTGCGAGAGGTATTGGGAGGTCAATCCATTGCAAGGACAGTTTTGAGATTAAAACATCATAGCATCTACAATTCGAATTGAAACATGGGTTCCTCCTCTTAAAACACCAGATCGAGTGCAATATCAAGCGAATAAAGGGTGGAGGATGTTAACGATGAGCCTGCTGATCAATGTAATTAAGTGATGACGTAATTTCCGCTAAATGGAAAAAAGACTTCCATGAAAAGGTGGATTCTAGAAGAAAAACGTGCTTAGAAATCTCCTCTCTAAAAGAATATCAGGAAATTTATGACTGAATATTGGATTGTACAGTTATATTTCTTTTCCTTTTTCCTCTTCTTTAGTTTAACCCTTCTGTCCAATTCATTTCTTTGTATCAGTCCACTTTGGATTTGTTTTATTTGCTTTTTTCTTTTCTGGAAGAGTTTCACGCTAGAGAAGAAAAATAAATAAAAACAGCTAAATTAGCGTTCAAAACGGATTATACGCGCAAGAATTGTAAGAAAAAAAAATAGCAAGAGAATGGATCTGGTTTAGCATTTGGAATTATTAACAAAAAAAAGGAATGTCTAAATGCCAATGAAGTAACATAGAAGAATGGCGGACGTGAAATGCCCAGAACAATGTATGACAAAAGCACGAGAGAAAAAAAATATGGAAGAGTCGAATTCAGTAAATTCGCTGTATCAAGCTATCCGAATTTTTTTAATGAAGTGATTTCAAACTTTTTTTCAGCTCTTACTTAATTTGATTCAGGTACGCAGGCAAACTCAGAGAAAATTATTATTTAATTCATTTTCGATATGTCACTCATGATTTCATTTAGTTATATATTTATTTATTGATTTTTTTTGGTTTTGTATAGTTTTCTTTCGCGTATTTTTCTTTGGTTTAAAGTTTTGATATTTATATAACGGGTCTGTCTGTCTCTCTCCCCTCCTCTCTCTCTCTCTCTCTCAGCACAAAGAATAAACGAGAGATATAGTGTTTGCCTCATTGTTACATCCGCGATTTTACAACGTTCATTTCCTCATCAGCCCCTTCTTCTCACCTGTACATAAACCGTAGAAGTTGACATCTTGAGATTCAACAAGGTCCATCTTACACGAATCTAAGCAGAGCAAAATACTTGATTAAATGATCATCCTGCGAGAACTACACGGAGATAATTTCGAATTCATTTTGAGTTTTGACTCATTTCAGTTCACAAAATAAATATCAAATTGAATCAACCGATTTCTGGATTTTATTCGACTTTGCGATTCTTTCATATTAACTAACAACAAAGTGTGTGTGCGTACACGTGCCTTTGTGTGTGCGTATGTACGTATTTGGTCAATCATCTTTCACTCTTCAAATGTTACCCAACCACACACACACTCGAATTAGAAGTTATGTTTTAGGTTTCAAATCCTGTCATCATTCTACATTACTTAGTTTATCGGTCAACAAATCGTCAACAACAATTAAGATAAAACATCAAATACAGACTTGCAAGAATTGAAACATTTCGCTAGAGAGAAGCACTTTTTTTTTCAAATTGTTTTATTATTTCCTTCATCGAATTTTCAGAAGTCCACACAAATAATTTGAATTAAGATATTATTTAAAAAGTCACAAGACAGATATTATGAAAGGCATTCTAAATTTAATGAAAACGGATTTCTTTTAAAACAATGTATATTACGCGGATAATCTATCTATCTATCTATCTATCTATCTATCTATCTATCTATATAAGTCTGTTTATATCTATCTGATTTTATTAATATCTATTTTTTAATTGGGAGAAATCAAAATGACTTAGAAGCGTATCTTAAGAAACTGCAATCATCTGCCATGACTAGATTCCAGATAAACTCTAAAACTTATTAATATTTTTCTTAATATTTTTCTTTCCGACATTGAAGTAATTTCGAGGTAATCTCAAATCCAGTTACAATTTTTTCAGAATTAATGTTTCTGTTAAGTGATTAAAACACTGGAAAGTGCAATTTATAAGCTAAGAAAATGATTCAGTGAAGTTTTCTGTTGATTGTCTACAGAAATATCAGTGAAAATTGTATAAGTTACAAATAAACCATTAGTTTCTGATGTGTTATTTTAATCTATAATGCCGTTAATTGCTTCTAATAAAATATCTCTGGAGATAGTTTGGTAGTTTTGCATCAACAGAATCCGTGTGATTGCTCTGGGAAACTATTTACATCCAGTAACTAATAAATCGGGAGTCAATATGAACGAGGCTTAACTAGACAGCACTTGAAACAGAACCTCATGGCTGGTAACTTGTAATCGAACAGAGTATAAATTATAACTTGAATGGTATGGTGACAACATTCATTCGAAAAATCATAGAAATGTTTCAGTCTAAAATCGGAAAAATGAGTTTTTCTATCACCGGTATTCTTTCTAATCAGTAAAATTAATTTGATCATTGGTAACTTTAAACCATTCCTTTTCAAAACAGACATCATTGGAAAATGGTAGTTTCCCTGAATACGGTAATTCAAGACTCTTGTAACACAGTTTTTGATTTGATGATTAGAGAGTAAATATGCAGATTGATATCGTCTGTTCAACAATGTATTTGACGTCGCCATTGGTCAATATCCAAGATGATGTCATTACTGTACGTGATGTATTTGTTGATAGCTATAAATCAAACGACAGTTGATGTCCACTGTGTGTTAATAAATATTCATGAAGAGCAGCTCAAGTGGACAATAAGAACTCTGCGTTAGACTTATCTCAGAATACACAATAAATAAACCGATTGTCAAGATTTTTATCAAGGTTTCTTCTTTTAATGTACCTCGTCGAAGAATCTGCAGCAGTTTTATCCACATAAAAAAGCGACAAGACATAAATTAATGCCTCAATATCGTCATGACTAAAATTTATGTAAATATAGACTTGGAATGATGCCAGTGAGCAATGGATAGTATAGAGTACCGCACATCATTGGTTTAAATTTGAGAGCTCTCCGAATATGGCCTTGTACTAAACTTGGAAAGAGAAAACAAAGTTCCTACAAATAATTACTTACTAAAGTATTTCACTGTAGGGAAGAGTTCTTTATCAAACTCTTCATATTTATGAATCTGTTCGCTTATCTATCTACCTATCTAGTAATTTCTTTATCCCAGGTAGTTCATGTCTGTCAATGTTTGTCTACCTTCCTTCTTACTCAGAAAGACAGACCATCAAAGCATGCAGAGTCTTGAATGTTTTGAGTTTGGATCCCTTAAAAACTACTTTTTTTTCGATATTTCTCAAAGACTTGACATTAAATTCATCCAATAAATTGCACTTATTTCCAACGGTTACAAATTAAACAATCATCAATAAAAAAGGTCTAAAAGTTTGAAGAGTTTAAAAATAGAAAGTGTTGGGGCAGACATATTAGGAAAACGAGAAATAACACATCGCACATCACAAATAACACGCACTTTGACATTCAGAAATCAAATACACACAAGACAAAAACACGTATAAAAGTAATTTTGAATATTTACGTTGTACTCATCATTGAGAATGTATAGATGTGTGTGTATACGTGCGCGCACGCACACACACACACACACACACACACACACACACACATATATATATATATATGAATGGGCGGGATAAAAATCTACATACAAGCACATATACTTGCACGTACGTATAAATATATTTCTTCCTCAGGTGTTATAAGTACAGTGCTTAATGTTATATATATATATATATATATATATATATATATATATATATATATATATATGGTGTATCAAAATACATTTACAAATTTTGGGGCGGAATCCTTACAGCAAGTTAAAACTTGCTGTTTTAAAACTCAGTGGAGAAAGCAGCGGAATACCGTACTACTAAAAACGTTCAAGATCCTTGATATCGTCACAGGCAACATATCACATACATATATACGGACACATTAAATCACAAAACACGCATACAAGTCTACATACCAGAGGGCAAATGCATAGCAGGTGTTAAACTTCAGATAACCTCACATACATATTAATACGCGCTAAAGCCACACACGCGCGGCGCGCACGCACACACACAGATACAGAGTAGGGATATGAATGAGACAAGAAAATTTAATCCCAAATTTGCAATTTCTTTCTTTTTAATTAATGAATACATTTTATATTTTATCGCAACAAACAGAAATGAAAAATTGTGAGAATAGAGGTAGGAAAAAGTCTTATACCCATTCCGAAATAACTAAAAATCTGTTCGGGAACACAGGTTTTGTCTGTGTGCATGTGTGTGTGTGCGCGGGCGTGCGTGCGTACGTATGTGTATGTTTTTGCGTGTGTGTGTGTGTGTGTGTGTGTGCATGCGTACGTACTTGTGTGTGTGTGTGTGTGTGTGTGGGTGTGTGCATGTGTGTGTGTGTGTGTTGCTTCCCTGTTATTTAATTTTCTGAAGGTCATCTTTGTATCTTGACCACTTAAATCTTGAGACTTGTGAAGTCATTCTCGACAAAGTCACGTTGATCTTCAATGTCTAAAGGTCGAATTTGGTTTCTCCTTACAAAGACCGAGACGTTAAATAGATTTCCAATTGCTACAAGTTGGGGAATTCGCTATTTGTTTCTTCGTAATTATATCTCTCAGCCTTGAATCATGTCTGCAGTCGACGTGCCAAAGAGACAATGTAATTTCAAATCCGAATCCAACTTGCTAGAAAGTCATTTTCAATCAACTCAACGAAATGAGGATTAATTAAACATGGTTTTAACAATGGATTAAAGAAAATGAGAAAGTTGAAGCGGATATTTGAGGAAGATTTGTTTGGTTAATCGTAAACTTCAAAGATCCTGCAATTTGTTAAGAAAAGAAATTCTAACGGAAAAGCTAAATATTAATCAAAAGTGAGAAATTCCAAAGTTCCAAATTGCTGATTTGGAGAAAATTGCACCTGGAGAAAAACGAAAGATGATTTATGCTTGCACGCATCAAGCTAGTTTGACTCAATCTCAAAAAATGAATGACAACATTACACAAGTATTTCCTGATTGATTCGAGATAAAAGAAACAAAACACACACACACACACAAAAAAAAACAAAAAAAAAACAGTTGCGTTCAGTGGATCAAAGCCGAAATCGAATCAAAATGAGCGGGTTTAGAAAAAAAAAAACGGTGTGTATGGACAAAAAAGTTTGTACTTTTGAGAGGAAGTTTCGGCACGTACACATACGTACACGCACACATACGTACACGCACATACTCATAGAGACATACACATAAACGCACTAACATATATATATATACAGACGCAGACATACACAGAAAATGCGACATGCATCAATACGCACGTATACTATTTATAATGACAGAATCCATGATTATTTGATAATTCTGGTTATTTTTTCGAATATTCATTTTATTCCAAATGCGTAGATTTCTGAAACCAGATTAGCAATAAGTGTTTGATAATTAAAAAAACATTTCAAAATTTCCGGTTGAGCCATTCTTGCGCAATTATTTGATCAGTTATTAAAGAACTGGTCCTAATCTTTGCAACTTATCCAATTCGCTTTCGAATTTTTCGCCTTAAAGCACACAACGCTTTAGATGACTTCTATTTCTTTTTGCTATCTAGAGTACAACTGGCAAGATAGATCCTTGCTTAACTACTGGCTTCATCACTGACCTTACATATGAAAGATTGAAAAATCTCAAAAGCTTAAAAACTAAAACACAAAATTAACAATTTCTGCTCTGATAAAATCTTTAAAGAGAAGAAATTATCACGTTTTATTTATTTGCGGCCATTTGTGTATATATACGCGCCGCTGTAGTCGTTCGCGCGTCCGCGTTTGCGTATTTGGTACAATCTATTACTTCCACAGTCCAATGCTTTTTTTTTTCTCAACAGGTCGGTGCTTTTGCATTGAAGAAGAAAAATAAATTTAAATAAATGAAGTTGTTTTGTACTTCCGGATTTTGTATAGATTAGGTGACGGGTCAGCGAGTGCTTAGAAAGATGAAAGGTCCAGTTAAAACAAAAGAAGAAAAAATATCTCCATGCTAACATACATCTGCGCATAAAAATGTCTAACGGGGATGCGTGCTCAGAAATGATAGGCTGCCAAAGCAAAGCAAAATAGTTTCTTAATGCTTTTAGAGTTTGCTTAGACATCCATAAACAATTTATAGGTTCTACATTATATCCTCTCTTCACGCACTCACACACATACATGAACAGACACACACACATATATATATATTATTTTATAGTATGGCGGTGTATTTCTTGAAATATGACGTCAAAAGCGCATCGTAATTTCTTTCGCTACGGGCGATACAAGTACAAAGAAGACTGGTAGTATTTTTTCACTGAATTATTTTTATGTAAGTCTCATCAAGTGCTGAATATATTATATGAATCAAGCAATCTCTATGTTTTTTTGTGCCATTAAACAAATTGATTTCATCTTTCTCGCTTAAATAGTAAAATGTGTCTCAAAATGAAAGAAAATGTATTATCAAAGAATAACCTGAGAAAAATCTAAAGGAAATTTCTCACAGAACTTTTTTCGTTTGATTTTATCATAGAACAATTTCTTCATTTCACACCCAAAGTGAACTTAATGTCCCTTCATTTGATGGGCCATTGATTTTCATGAACCTCAACGTCAAACAATCCCCATCTATACGAAATAAGTTTCTTTATTTAAGAAATATTTAGTATTTAGAGAACTTAAGAAGTTTGAAATGTCATCTGATGCATGAATTTATTGATCAGCGCCTTTTTAAGTCTCTAAAGAATCTCTGTCGTCATTTACCAAATTTTATTGAAATATAAATTAAGGCATTTTAGAAAGTTGTAAACGAAGAAAGACAAGAAAAATTCAAAATATTTATATTTCTTATTCTCATATCTTTGGGCAGCTCATTGAAGTTTAGGATTAGAATTGTAATCAAAATTATCTCAGAATTTGAGTCCTAGTGTTCAATTAAAATGCGAATTTTTACTTAAAAGTCTTCTTTTCTTACGAAAAATATACCGCAAGAATGTTGTAGAAAAATATACGTAAAGAATTTTGTAGAATGGATCGGCCAAAATGTTACAGTAACAACATCAACGACACAAGCAAGAAGTTCTATTGCCTGAACAAAGTTTGCAACGTCATTTGTTGCGTGTTACAGGAATTATGTATCCGAGTGATTCTTGTCCAAATTGTTGCTCCTGAAAGGTACGTAAAATATTTATAGGAGAATTATTTGGCCAATGTGTCACACCCACCTACCCTTTGTTTCGTTCACCAAGGACGAATGAAAATATATATGGCAATGAGACAGCGTGCTAGGAGAAATGGATTCATGATCCTTTCTTTCTTAATCAATGACACCTAGATGACACTCAAGTTTATGCTAGGTCTTCTGAGAAGATTATCAGTGGGTAACATATGTATTAATTCTTTCAGTCATCCTATCCCCAGTGTTCTTCTCTGTTATCTTGACTTTATTCAATAGGGAGGGTGGGTGTGATAATCTTCATTTTCACTCATCAGTCATGACATTTCATTCTTGCTCTCCAGACGAGACTTTCGATGTTCCCCCACTGTTACTTTTAAGGCGTGGCTGTTCTTGCCAATGTATATCTTACCATAACTCCATGAAATGGAATACATACATTTCTTGACCAGATTTTCTTCAGAGGTAGAAACTTGATTCGAGGGAGGTATCTCCGAAGAGTTGAACTGCTTTTGAATATGTTGTCCATTAAGCATCAGTTAAGTTTCATTTTGAGACACATTTTACTATTTAAGCGAGAAAGATGAAATCAATTTGTTTAATGGCACAAAAAAAACATTGAGATTACTTGATGAGACTTACATAAAAATAATTCAGTGAAAAAATACTACCAGTCTTCTTTGTACTTGTATCGCCCGTAGCGAAAGAAATTACGATGCGCTTTTGACGTCATATTTCAAGAAATACACCGCCGTACTATATATATATATATATATATATATATATATATATATATATATATATATATGTGTGTGTGTGTGTGTGTGTGTGTGTTAGTGTGTGTGCGTGTTAGTGTGTGTGCGTGTGCGTGTGCGTGTGTGTGTGTTTGAGGGTGTGTGCGTGAACAGAGAGGATATAATGCACAATCTATAAATATTAAACAGATTCTTTGAATCTTTTCAAATGTATTATTTCTTTATAGATGACAGTTTGTTAGACATTTAATTGTTCTCAACTATTCTTTTTCTGCCCATGGAAGCTCATGTTATGCTTCTAGGGTACTTGTTACCCTGAAGGGTAGTTCTAATACTGATCATAATTTGATAGGTGTCTAGGTGGCCACATATAAATTTTGCCAGAGATGTTGTAGACACACGTAACGATCCCTTTATTGACAGTGCACGCGGCTGGTGTTCAGGTATTTGCCGGTGAATATTGGCTTACGATATAAAATGTCTTGAATCCATACTCTGTGTGAGTACAACCAAGAAGACTAGTTTATATTTGTTATTGATTCTTTTTCTACTGTGAACTCAATGGAAGATCTTATCGAATTCATATTGTCGAACAGTATGCGTATATCTTCCTGATAGTTTCAATGTATGAAGGTACCATCTACATACATGGTTTACCTTACTGACAATTTTTCTATAGCCATTTCTGCGAAATATCCCATGTGTGTTTGCCATTACATGAAATAATGTCGATCATATAGCTAAGCTTTCTTCCTGTCAGTATATGTCAGTATCCAATTGGAAGTATGCTGTTTGCACACGGAATGTCAACATCTCCATCTCCTGGGCCCTTGTGCGCTCTGCTAGAGAAGAATACGATCCTAATTTGTCCAGAATTACAGATAGGGCTTCATCTTCGAAGTATTTTGAACAGGCTTAAAATTTACCAGCTCGCCCTCTGATTGATGTAAGTGGAGATTCTTTGATGGTCAACACATTGTGTAGAATTATTTATAAAGGAGGAAACTTACGCGTTAGTGATTTTAAGATACCTAGGAGGAATCTGCTCAGCGGGAGACAGGCCGAAACCCGACAAAGTACTATGGACTTCATTTGAATACCATCTTTGTGAATTTTAAGAAAGCCGTACGCGTGGTTGTTTACTGCAACGTTTGGGTCAGCTCTTTGCATTTATCCATTCTCAAGTAAAATTTCTTCAGTATTTGTAACAACTACCTTTCGGTTTTCAAAATGGGATCATTTTCTAGCCTACTGAAAAAATATCAAAAGCATGTTGAGTGATACCGAAATCCTCATACTATCAGCAGACAAGGCCAACGAAAATGCGGTAATGGACAGGTTGGAGTAATCATAGAAAATCGGAATGAAAAATTATCTCTTTTCATCGATTGAATGAAAGGATCGATCCAGAGTTCTGAAAAGGTTACCAAGTATTATGATAACAAACACTTTAAATATGGCTGTCAATACAATCGCCAAAGTTTTAATGAATATATCAACCAAGTATGCTGGTCCGAATATCGAACAGCAAAGCGTATATATATATATATATATATATATATATATATATATATATATATATATATATATATTAACATTTTCTGCAAAAAAAAAATCAAATGCATAGTAACTATAAGCAAGATGAATCTTCACTTAGAAACATTATAAAGAAATACGCAACTCCAGTTGATAAAAACAAGAAAATTAAACTATTATAAAAAATTTAAAACTGGTAACCTCATTGTCAAAAATAATAATTCATAGGCAAGATCCAAATTACAGAGAACCAATATTATTTATGTATTTATATTTCCCTTGAAGAACTGTGTTCCTGACCAATCCAAATTTGTAAATGATTATATTACATGTTTAACAAAAAGACTCGCATTACATCTCTGACTATATCTCAATTAGATCTCATTTAAATACTCATGGAGACCCTACCAAACTCTATCCATAAACTTATTATTCCATTACTGAATATATTTTTAACAGCCATCACCTACCTACTATATTTTTTTTGTTCTACCACCTATGATTTCCTTCATGACGCATTATTCAATAATGGAAGTGTTGCTCTGTACACTGAGGGTTACTTTCCAGTCACTCTCATTTATACCATAATTGATTCTATCACTATGGCTCCTTTACATATAAGCATATGTAAGGAGTGGGGAAGGTTAGTGTAGATACAGATTAATCTTGTATATGTATTTATATCTTTATGTGTATTGAGATTCATATGTTTGTGTGGTGGCTTGTGTAGATTTAAACACTGATATGCGCACTTATATACGTATGTGCCTCTATATAGGTATTCGCTTTTCCTCACAGTTTTTCCTTTATTTTTTATTTTATTTTCTGTACCCACTTTTTTTTGTTAACAATAGATTTCCAAATTTTTATCCATTTTTTGTTCCTTCATTTTTTTCTTTTCATTTTATTTAAGAATATTTTATTATTATATATTCCATTTTTAACTCCTCATTTTTTCATCACATCATATTCTAATCACAGCCCATCTTTTTACACTTGACAACTTGACACGACAATTTTTTTTACAACTTGCTACACGCGAGACGTCTTTCCTCATCCCTAACCCATAACTCTCTTCATCTATATTTACAATCTCACTTCCCCCACGACACATATCAGTAATAATAGACTGCCTAACGCTTTTACAATAATCAACATTTTAAATTTAAGTTTATTTTCATAAAAAAAGTTTCGCATATCGAGAAATCAGACAGAGATCGGGTTTTTGGTAGCAATATGATTTCCACCAGAAAATACACCATCTACAAAAACATCTGTCGGTTAGTAATTCCCATTTCTCTGTTCGTTCCTAGGTCCGTTGATGAAGAACGCAGGAGTGTCCGAAAATTACGAACTTAAAAACTTTCTCTCCGTGTTTCTGTTATATGGTTAATAATTCATATTTAGTAAATGTTTATCATGCTGATTATATTGGTACCCTTTCGTTCTTCCTTGTTTTATTTACTAACCTATCTATTTTACGATAGATAAGAAGCACACGTGGAGCCTTTTTTCTAATCATGTATTTTGGACCTTACCTTGGCAACACTCAACTCCACGCTAGGAGACGACATGAAAGTAACTTAAAGAAACTTGCACAAACAAAATCGTACATACTCTTCCTTACCTCATGGAAAAAAAATTGGATATTGTGCCTAAAGGATTAAGATTAAAGAACAATTTCCAATACTCCATGAATACATCACTTAGATCGAAGTCTCAACAGATCTCCAACTCTGTCTCATCCCAACTACACAACCTCGCTCTTAAAGCAGCCTACTCTAGACAACAGACTCTTTAGTATCTTTGTAAAAACACCGGTTCTATTCTACACGATTCACTAGAATTCAACCAACTCCTCCGAAGTGTTTCACGCCAACAAATCAAATACAGCAAACATCTTAAATTATGCCTGACGCGAAAGTACAATAAAATATGCAATTTAATCAATAATGACCAGTTTCTGAAACATCTCAACTACACACAACTTTATCCAGGCTAACCGATCTCTACGCCTTTTCAATCGGCATATCCAATCCAACACCCATATGACTCCAAAAACCAACTGCATCAACTTATCCAACTACGAAGCAACAACTGAAGAACCAATTATATTATTTTTTTCCGTGCAAAAATCTGGATCCCAAAGATTTATATTATGACTTAGAAAATTCGCAACATTAAATTAAGGGAATGCTTTTCTACCACTACAGCAACCACGGACCTTCTACCACTTATGACAAAACGTACACCAAACTATAAAGGTATCCACACTGGAGTTCACCCAATAGACGCAACCACCACATTGATTCGTATACAAAAAAAAGTGTCAGGAATCACCTAGACAATTTCATACAAAGCAACTTCCATCTAAATCCCAGCAACAACATCACTAGACAGGAAGGAACAGCCATAAAATCCATCCAAACTAATAAAGACATAATTATCAAACAAGCCGAAAAAGGCGGTTCAATGACCAGTTATGTACAAGAGTAAATATATCAAAGAAACGGAATCCCGGCTCATTGATCCATGTTTTTATAAAAAAAAAACTTTCCCTAGATCTCACCAAATATTTTACGTCTGAACTTCATTTTCTAATCAGTCATCTAGACCACAGAATACAGGCATTAATCAAGGTTTTAATCCTGGAAAGTCCCAAAATCGGCACATTCTACATCCTTCCCAAATTACACAAACTCCCTAAAATAATCAAAGACATAACCACCAACCTTTCTATAGAGGACATCAATATCAACCAGCACAAGATGCATGACCTGATAGTATCTCTTAAGATCCATTCGTTCGGCCGGCTTTTAGTTTCTGCTATAAGAACTCTGACACATTTCTGGTTACATTGACCAAATCCTCAAACCTCTACTAGCCTTTATTCCTAACTATACTAAAGACACTACCCATTTCCCAAGGATTCTGAGCAATATCGATAGTTTACCTGATAAAGCACTCCTTATAACCATGGATGTGTCATCGTTATAGTCTAATATCCCACATGAGGAGGGAATACTAGCCTGCAAAATTTTTTCAATCACCAGAGGCTTCCACAAGCACCGTATACTAGATATTTTGAAAATTATATATTTTATACACACACAACAACAACTTCCAGTTCAACGAGCACCATTTTCTTTAGCAATGGGAGTGAAAATGCCACCCCCAGCCATGCCAATATTTTCAGGGATGCCCTCAAACAAGATATGTTTAGTAGATACCACCTGGCACCCCTACACTACCACAGGTACACAGACGACATCTTCTTCATATGGACACACGGAGAGAATAATATCCTAGATCTTTAAAAAAAACACCTTAATAATTTCCACCAAACCATTAAATTTACTATGGAATATTCTACCACTTCCATTCCGTTTCTGGATACACTGCTACGTCTCAATGATAACCACATTTCCATTACACTATACACCAAACCTATCTGTATCTGTATCTGTGTTGGGACATAGTTTTTCTACATGTAAACATGTGTTCCCCCCCCCGTCTGTGTAAATAGGTACAGGTGTGTATTCATGTGCTATATGTTGTATTCTCTCCTAAGTAGGGGCTCAGATTAAGCGTTGTGTATATATCTGGGGTGACTTGATAAAAACACTTTTAAATGTCCCTTTATAACTACACTATTAGTAATATATTTGAGGACATCTTACATGTTATCTAAGTACTAATTTAGAAATGTACTAGTTAAATAATTAATAATTAATGTGCATAAGTGTTTATGAATACAAATAGTTAAATAGATGAGTATATGTGTATATGTGTGTGTGTATACAAAGTATGGGTGAACACATTTACGTAAAAAACATATATGTGTAGATGGGTGCGAATGTGTGTATTGATTTAAGCACATATGTGTAAGTGGAATTATATGTGTATATAGAAAAATGTGTATGTATAGGGATTTGTATGAGATCTCCGAATTCTCCCTTCCTCTCTTTTGTTCCCTGCCTCTCCCTCTTTCTTTATTTCTTTCTCTTGTCCGGTGAATGAGAGGTCAACGCTACAACCATCGTATCTCCTAGAGATATATACCTTCCTTCTTCCCTTCCTACTCTGTGTAACTATTTTAAATCACAACTTCCGCTAATCTTGTTTTTCATTTCGTTTTTCAATTGATTCCTGGAAGAATTTTTGTATTCCACTCATTGATTTGAAACCACAAGGTCCAACGAAGCGAAATCGAATTTTATCGGTCTCGCAAAATATAAAATATTACCATGGTTAATTAATTATTACTTGGTCTGTTTACTTGAGCTCTCGGGCTGATCCATACGGATTATCAATTAACTTTGTATATATATATATATATATATATATATATATTCAAAATTATAACATATACATGTTATAAGATCTCTAGAAACTGCTGGTGTTTTATCAAGTGATGACGTTGAATGGAAAACAGACGATTTTATGAGTTCAAAAGCCAGCCAAACCTCCTCAGTAGGGGAAACTTTGTTACGTAACCTATGATGAGCAATCAGAATACCAGTGTATGGTAATTAAAATAACATCACAACTTACTCTGGTATAAGGACAAACTATTAGCGCATTAAAGGTAAGATTAGATTAAACTAGAAATCAATATAAAAATTAAATTTAGGTTAACCATTGAATTTAAAATTAAAAATTTCATATTCTAAAGTTATCATGCATCACGTTTAATATTATTTTAGCTTTATTTAGAAATGAAACCAGGATAAAAAATATATAAAATTTATATTGTTCGTAAAGTGTAAATTTATCAGTGAAGATTGACGCTGATAAAAAGTATCACCGATCACTACACATATTCAAGACATAATTCAAATAAGGAGGTAGGGAGGGAAGGGAATTTTTAAATGACAGGACAAACACATTCACATAATAATGCATAAACCGGTATGTATAAGTAAGGGTGGGTAAATATATGAGCACGCAGATACAGGGAAGTATATTCACACATGAAATAGAGGAAGGAAAATATATAAAATAAAAAAGAATAACAATGAAGACAAACAGACATATAAAAGCACGCAAAAGAACATATGTATATACAGGTAAAAGCATATACAAGTAATCACACACATACAAATATACGAATAACCGGACTCATCAAAGTCCAAGCATTATAAACCGATTCAAAACAACCGTCAACATACACAGACATACATTCAGGTATAAAGAGGATCAAATAAAAAATGGAATATATATATATATATATATATATATATATATATATATATGCATGCATATACGCAGTTGAAGTACACATATCGAGCAACAGAAAAATACATATATACGCATATACACACACACATATATATATATATACATACACACACGTACGCATGCATCTACATAAATACAAACCGCCAAACTCACGTGTATAAACAAAGATATACGCACAAACATACAAAACATCCACATATATACAAATGTAAGAATACATATACAAACACATGCACAACAAACACACACACACACCACACACACAGTCACACACACACACACACACACACACACACATATATATATATATATATATATATATGGTGGCTGTCGACTCGCGAAGCGAGTATGACCATCACTGATAAGTTCAGCCCTTCACTTAAACTCCTCCCACAACACTTCATTCATCGTTTGTGTGTACTACAATCACACAAAACCAGCCATGGGTCTGCATTTCTTGTCACATATGTGGCATATCAAATCTGAGTGGTGGAAGGAGACTTTGATCAACATCATTTCCAATGTTTCATATGCCTTGTTAGGCTTGTTCACCCTAGTGCAGGTTGGACATTTAAAGCATCCCATTACGAAATCGTCATATACAATAGACAGTCGTTGTTGGTGCGACCGATGGCGACTGAGTAGAACCACATATATATATATATATATATATATATATATATATGAGGTGCCAACCGGGCCTGGTACCCAATGCAAACGGATATGTCTGTCCAGTGTGGTTCTACTCAGTCGCCATCAGTCGCACCAACAACGACTGTCTATTGTATATGACGATTTCGTAATGGGATATATATATATATATATATATATATATATAAAAACATACACACACATGTACAAATGTATGTAATATGTATATACACACATATAAACAGATATACAAACAACCACACGCACATAAATATGCACATATATGCATAGATAACAATTTCGGATTAATTTCGCAAAAATTAATGTCAACCGATCACAAATATACAGTATCAAACGCCGAATAAACATTAACTATCTATGTCACAGATTAAATAGCTAGCAAATCAAAGTAGACATTAATTAGCATCGGTGGACAGGTGACAATAACAAATATAAATTAATAACCTATAAAGAATAATTATATAAGTTACAATACCATTATTTTATCATTCATTATATTATTACATGTTTTGCAAGGCACACGTGAATTGTCTACAGTTAACATTAAGTTCATTCCTTTGGTTTAAGAGATTAATTCTGTCCTTAAATCTAATAATTTCCATTTTTTATTGAGACAAATATAACATGGTACGTATACAGAATTGCAGGTTCGAGCCTTCCTAAGCAGTTTCCATTTAAGTGTAGGAGTTTTGTTTTTCTCTGTAGTTTCGGATTTCTGGTTTTTAAAGTTTTTTTTTAAATTCGGAAATGTCATAATTGCTAATTTGTTTACATTTGATACGCCATAAGCAGATATGAATGTACGGGAAGATTGAAGTTCAAATACAGTAAATTCGACTTTGCTAACCGAACGCTCCTCTGTGGCCAAATCGGTAAAGGCAGGTCAAGCTAACGGTTCCGTATAGAATACAGGTTCGACTCCTGTCGGAGGACGAATTTTTTCTGTAAAAATTTCTCGGACATTCAGGCCGGTAAATGTTGTTTAATACTGTTTATTATAAACAGAGCATTTACTCAAATATTTGTATCTATAAAAAGAATGTATAAACATAAAAATGTCTTAAAATAATTGTCGGACTTTGTCCATTTCATAATATATATATATATATATATATATATATATATTGAATCTCTGTTGTTGCGGACAATTACCGCTGCATAAATATTAAAAAAAAATATAAAAAAACAACTTGCTGTATAGAAGACGCCAGGTTTACCACTCCATAGTGGACAGATCCTTTATAGAGACAAATACCCGAATGATGAACGACAACCAATATTAGCGAACACCAAACACCAATATGCAACTTCACAAGATTTAATTATAACTAAACAATACATGAAAATATTAATGCAAGAGAACGCGTGGAAAGCTTTGTGCTATGCCTTTCTGTGTGAAAAGATGCATGCGTAAATTTTGCGATTAAAAGTTGAAACAATCACTTAACTTTAGTCTTTCGCCTGAAATAAAATAGGGTTTTCTTTTTTCCATGTCTTTCTCTTGTTTTATATTTCTTTTTGTTCTTTCTGCTTTCAATTCAGTTCGTTCGCTCGAGCAGCAGTATCTTTTGATCAATTCTTCTTTCTTCACTGTTATGCGTTTTGACCGCCACAAGATGGTCATTTACTCAATGGTTTGGAGTCAATCTGGAAACTGACTAGGGAATGGTCTGGCGTGCCAATGGAGGGAACTTTTGCTGTGCATTCCTCTGTGAGAAAAACGTCGAGGAAGTTCGCCTACTGTCCCGTGGCATCCGGGATTCGGGTAATGATCTTGGTTAGTTCATAGGCGACGGAGAAGTTTGCCTTTCTCATCGGTTTTATTTGAGTGGACTAATCACTTTTTGTGGTGAACAGTGAAGTCACCGCATATGTGAAAGCTGGCCGAGGGAAATTCGGTGAGGATATTGTCAATACTCTCTGATATTACCGACCCTTCATCCTGAGCACGATACAGAGCCAAAATACATGTGGTACTACTGATAAGTGCCACGCGGAAACATATATGAGAAGTCAGGATCCTCCTTGTCACCGTGAAACACGTCCTTGATGTAGGCACCAAACCCGTGACAGTGGCGATTTAGGTGAATCATATTTTGTTATAATAAGTGAGTAGCTCGGGATTGTGAGCTCCAGGAATGGGATTGAGACATTGATAACTTTTTCAGACAGGAACAGGAGGTCAGGTTGGAGTTGGAGAAGATGGAATTGGGATCTAATTTGTTCATTATTTAATTAATGTATAAATAATTAAATTCCACAAAACATTCTCCTTATAAATTGTTAATTAAAAAGCTAGGCAATTATTTCTTTTCGATAGAAGTAATCAGTTTACACTATTCTATGTTCTCATCCGGAACAGAAGAGTTTGAATAGCAATTAAATGAAAATTAACTCATATTCGATGAATGAGATTCATCAATGAACAAGCGACAAAGACAAAATAAAGTCATTTCGTCATAAAATAGACACTTTATTTCAATCGCTTGATTGCGACTGGATTGAATTTAAATCTGTTATTCGTAGGTTCGAGGCATGTCAGAATATGAAAGTTAAATTTCACGTCTTTCCTAAAATGAACTTCAAATGCCGAAAATACAGAGAAACCGAAATCAAACAATTTGTATGCTTGAATAGAGATGGTTATTTGTATCGAAATTAATATCCAATTTATCTGAAATGATATCGATGAGCCAAATATACGTGATAGATAGATTCGTTAATTGACTCAATTAACTTTGCTTATAAATAAATGTGGAGATGTGTGTCTTTCTACTGTTTCTTTGGCCATTCAATATTGTTTCAATTTTTGAGATTGATTGATTTGATTTTTAGGATTTATCAACCCATTGTAACTTACTGAAACATAACTTGGATTGTAAGAATAACTCATTATTTTTTGCGAGTGAATATTTGTTAACAATTTTTTGAGAATAATAATGATTTTTCCAGATACACGTTCTACGATTTAACCCATAGATGAGAGGAGAAGATGAATTCATGTAACGAATCCAAATGGAATTCGAACTCGACTCTCCTATTTCTCATTCCGAACTGCTATCCATTTGCCATCCGCACATCCTGAAATTATGAGAAATAGCTTCCTAATTCAAAAGTGGATGTACCATAATTACAAATAGAAATAAACAAAGAATTGGGTAATTCATTTGTTCTTTAAAAGAAGATGATTTTGATTCTCGATTCAATTTTTATTTTGATTCTCGATTCAATTTTTATTTTGATTCTCGATTCAATTTTTTATAACATTTATAAACAATAATTCAAAAACTGACAATTGGCATCAAAACTTTAATTAACAATTCCCGGTTTTATCATGAAGTTTGATTTTCACCGGAAAATCTGCGATATTTAATCTTCATTGCAAATCAAGGTTATCAGAAATAAATTTCTATCAATATTGAAATTGGTTCTTTTTCTCCGTTGGATAGAAGAATCCGGAAATTTTCACTAGCAATTCTTTCAGAGTCACTCGCCACTGGAGTTGAGAATGAGGAAAAAAGTCTTGTGCGCACGCGCAAATCTGATTCGTAGACATTTTAACTCCGCTTAACAACATATTGGCACAGCTAATCAAAGAAATGACATTTGTTGATTATTGGCTGGCTAGATAGTGAAGAACCTAGGACTGAATTGTAATTCACAACCACAGATCCGTTTCTCGCTATGAATTGTCTGTTTTATAAAAGAAACAGCATGCACGAACTGAATCCTGCTATAGAGCCCGAGAGAAGTAGAAAATTAATCTGCTCAGACAAGTGTTACATATCGATGTAAACAAAATCACATAAAATAAATATTTTTGCTGTATTATTTTATAAAGTTATGTTATGAAATGATAAAATAATATTTTATAAAAATTTAATTTCCAGTAATCAAAAGAAAATTGCTTTAATCCTTTCAGTTACATTAAAAACAAATTTACATATTTTGGTAATTATTACTACAATTTCTGTAGAAATAAGAAATAGAAATCCCAGATTCTAGCCGACATTTATAATCGAAGACTCATTAAAAAGTTTCGGTTTATATTATCCGATTTTTGAAAAGTGCAAGAAAGAAAAGGAAAAAATAACAAAATGTTATTAATTTTTGTGTTCATGTTACTTATTTTAGTGCCTCATTTTACTTAGAATTATTGCCACGTGACGCAAATTAGTCGTAAATAATCAACACTGCCTTTTTATAAACATCTGCCACTTATATTATTGATTGTTATTAAGACTGTTTTGCCTTTTTGCAACCTTTTATTAATTGATAGCAGCCCGGGTGGAGGAATCGGAGAGCCGAGTTCGAATTCCAGTCGAATCCATTACATTCACTTACGTGCTAATACCCTAGGAAAAGGTATGGATCCTCCTCTTCTCCTAGCTATGGCTAAATAGCAGGAAAGACTGGGTTTTATAACTTTGGGTGGCAACCAGTCTAGGAGAAGGAAAAGCTCTGAATTCAAAACCAGCCTTGAGAGTGTTGGGCACCGTCAGTCCATCTTGCCCAAGAAACACCACTTCTACTGCGGCTGCAGTACACATGGTACCCCTCCGAGAGGGACACAGGATAAAAAAATTAATTGAAGATAAATTTAATAAAACACATTTCCCTTTGTTCGTTTCATTGTTCACAAAAACAAATTTTTCTTAGCTGAATTATTCAATGCTATTTTCCTCGTCTTCAGATGAACATTTGCGAAATAAAAAAAAAAGAAATGGACTGCAAAGACGATGGCATTTAAAGGAAACTATTTCGATGGGGGTGTTGAAGGATTTCATTTGTTGGACTGAAAAAGAAATGAGGCAGACCGAGGAAAGCAACAGCTGCTCTAATAGTTGACTAAATTTGCATAATAAATCTTATAAATAATTTGCATCTAATAAATTTTAATTTAATTTAATTTTAGTTCATAATAAATAATAATAAATTTGCAATATTTCGAGTTTTTGATATTCGATTTAATGCTTGCAACCCACTTTTATAAGGTTTGAAAAACTCATTTAAGTAATGCTCTAATGAGTTTACCGTTTTAGATAAATTATGTAGTAGTGAAGTAAACATTATAAGTAACGCTGTTAATCCAAATAAGTGCTGTGTAATTTGTTGCGAAACAATATATATATATATATATATATATATATATATATATATATATATATATATATATACACTTTAAAATATTGTTTATTTCACCGGTGATTGTAAAATAAAAAATTATTTTAGCCTGTCTGGAAATCCCCGTGACAATGACGTTCAGAGGCCACACACCATAAATGGAACTCATATAATTTCCTCAGATAAATATGGTTTAAATTATGCCAAAGGGTAAGCTTTTAGGGAAACGCTTACACATTCAAGGATTGAAATAAGGAAGCTCTCTTGCACAAACACACACACACACATGCAACTCCCTACACCGTTGATGATGGATTCTAGCAACCAATTGATTTCTAGCAATAAACTCTCAATTTGATCCATTAATTTGGCCACAGAAATGACATTTAAATAATGAATCCAAAATCAAGAAAAGTACATGCAGACGCACAGATACGGACATATAGATTAAATCTCTACGATAAGTTGATGAATAATAATTTCGAACCGCAAAGTGCAAATCATCTGTATAAAGTGCCTGAAAATCATAAGACAGGTTGACCCAAGGTATGTGAGTGAAATTGGGTAAACGGAACACTTGGGAGCCGTCAGGTGGTTATGCTAGCACGAAGTCACAAGTCATCGTGACCGAGGGTTTGAGTGTGCTGGTCTTGTTCAGACTGTTGATCACACTAGATAAC
This sequence comes from Acanthosepion pharaonis, assembly GCA_903632075.3. Lineage (NCBI taxonomy): Eukaryota > Metazoa > Mollusca > Cephalopoda > Sepiida > Sepiidae > Acanthosepion > Acanthosepion pharaonis. The sequence goes on from CAHIKZ030000179.1 coordinate 178,973, forward strand.
GCGCTCTCTCCCAGCAACTGTAACTAAGGTTCGCTCAGCATTGTTGCAGTATAAACCACAGGTTGGCTCTCCGTGGGTGTTGAACAAATACAAAAATATGCCTGCGTAGGCGTCTGCAACGAGGATTAGCTAGCCGACCTAGTAGACTGGCATCCTCGGATACGAGTATCTGTGCAATATATATATATATATATATATATATATATATATATATATAATTTCATCAAATGCACGAGAGTGCAGTCAAGCCACTAAAACACAATGGGTTACTAAGTGTAAAATAAGAAAACATTATTAAAAAGGGAGAAGAACAGAAGAAGACATCAGATAACGACTGACATTGCATTTGAATTTTGAAGATGAAAGTTGGTTGGAAATCATGTGACGGGAAGAGTGTCCCACAAGCGAGAAGTGCGAGAAAAAAACTGTTGGCATAGAACTTACGGTTACATTTAGCCTTTCAACTGTAAATTGATGAAACCTTGTGGTAATTTAATACTGTACTTAAATCAAAAAACGTCTAGGTACCATAGCGAAGAGTTCATCCAAACAATTACCATGAAACTGTGAATTGACGAGACATTGCCGCCAATCCAGTACTGTGCTTAAATTCATAAAGTTTAGGTTCCATAGTGAAGAGTTTATGCAAATAATTACCGTGAAAATATTTATAGAAAAAGCACAAGGGGAGCTACATTATGGCGGTGGGGAAGTAATTGAAGCCGAGATGTCAGGTCTAGACCAATGACATTACAGATTTCTTCTTTGGATGTTTATCAAGAATCTCTAAATAGGATTACCAATATGTGGCAACAATATTCAAAGCATGGGTAAATGGTAGACATAGATATGTAAAATAGATTATGGAGAGAAAAATTATCTAGTGAACCAGCTTTCTTAGCAGCAGACCTAGCAATGGATTCAGTATAGTTTTTCCCCTTCATGTTAGCCGAGAATGTTAGGCTGAGAAGGCGCAAAGAGTCACTCTCCTAAAGATTAGCATCAGCCATGCTGATGGAAGACAGAAAGATTATTAATAGCAGTTTCGTTTTGGAGGTGTTAAAATTAACAAGCCATTCCTTGCACCAGTTAACAAAATATTGTAGGTCATTTTTAGATCAGCTGCCAACTTGACCTTATCGAACCGACCAGACTTACACTTAAGACAGGAGTAAGTATTTTGTCATCAGCATAGATACTTAGTTGAGAACTGATGTCATCAGGAAGGTCATTGATAAAAATTAAAAACCAAGTAGGCCCAAGGATAGAGCCCTAGGGGACACCTGGATAAGTACAAAAAGATCTAAAAAAAGGTTAACTTTCATTTCGTGATTTGATAAAAAGGACTGAATCATTTAAAAATTCGCCCGGAGATAACTTTACCTTTCAACTTGTGAAGAAGACCTGTATGCCAAACCCTGTGAATGTCAAATACTGTGGTGATAGTATCAAAAATACTCTGGGGCGGGTTCCTGACACCAAAACAAGATAAAATGTCCATATAAACATATGTCCAAAAGACAATTGTTGTACCTCAACACAACAACTCATAACAAATGTTCAAAATATCCCCAGCTTGCTTCTACACATACATGCACCGTCGGATCATTGAGTGGCGAACCCTTTCAAATACTCCCACATGGTGTCGAATGTTTTCGCAGGTCTCCATGAAGCGCCTCTGCATTATTAATGTCTGCTCCATAAAGCAATTGTTTTAGGTGGCTCCGCAAATAAAAGTCCAAAGGATTAAGGGAAACGTGCATGAAAGCTGTCCTCCCCTACCTATCCATCTTTCATGGTAGATGTCATCGCGGACAATGTGACTAAAATATGCTGGAGCCCCATCATGCATGATATTAACAGGGGTACATCCTCTAGCAGGTCTGGAAGTGTGTTTGAAATAAAGTCCCTGTAGACAGCTCCTTTAACACGTGCTGGGAGAACATATAGACCTACCAGACAGTAACCTACAATTCCAGCCCACACATTAATCGTAAACTGATGCTAGGGTCTAGCATTTGTTGTTCCATAAGGATTCTGATCCGTCTACAAATGCTGGTTGTGTAAATTTCTTATTCCATCTCTTCCAAATGTTGCCTCATCCGTAAATAAAACTGAAGAGACAAACAACGGATCGACAGTTTGTGCAATAATAAACCATCGGCAAAAGTTCTCGCGTTGTGAGTGATCAGAGGGCGAAAGACCATGCACATGTTGCAAATGATACGCAATCTGATACAGCCGTGCAGCCTCGCGTGCAATAACATTCACGACGTGTGATGATACCTGGATCGTTTGCAACAACCTGTAGAATGCATTCTTCGTGTTCAGGCGTAGAAGCAGATCTCGTTCTTTCTCGAACCATAGTTTGTGGTGCCACGAATCCTGTCTCATCAACGCGACGACAAACAGCAGCAAAGGTTGAATGACTCGGCTGCCTTCGGTCTGGAAACACAATCTGATACTGCCGTGAAGCCTCCCGTTCATTACCATTCGCGTGACCGTATGCAAAAGTCCTATCTGCTTGCTCACGATATGAATATCCTGACGTTGTTAAACGGAACACTTCTCAGTTAACTCAGTACTACATAAGTGAAACGTTGAAGACAGACTAACTACAAAAATACACGAATGACAATTGTAACCTAGTTTAAATATATACACAACGGCATCTACTGTAAAATGTCTTTAAACTTAATAACTCAAAAACGAAATATTTGCAGACATATCTTTATATGGATTTTCTCCCTTGTTTTCGTGTGAGGACCCCTCCATAGTTTGTAAAAATATATTTGATACACCATATAGCAGCGGTCGGTGTGGATCCAAAGGCGGGAAAATAGGAAAACAGTTGAACAAATGAGTTTAAAATTAGTTATGAAAACCGAAGAGTGTAGTTTAAAGGGGATGAGCGAGTAAAGAGATCTAAAACTGGAATTAAAACTTAAAAATATTTTATAAATTGATTTTAAGGATAAACTGTAAAATAGAAAAAGAAGTGAATTTTAGAAAATTTTCTGACAAGATGAGGAAAAGCTTTGAGTGTGGAATGTAGTTGAGGACAGAAATAACAGTAAAGAAAGATGAAAAGGTTCGAAAATACATCGATCAAGCGTGAAGACTGAAGATCAACAATCATCATTTGAAGAGGGAAATTATCAAGAAACATTTGGCGCGAAAGATGAATCAATTCTTGCTTTCTTTTTTTCATTTATTCCAAAATGGGCGCATTTTTTAAAGAACTTATTTTCCATTTGGCATTTTTTCAAGCATTATCTTTTTTCGCTTTTTTCTTTTTTGAACCCAGTCTTATCCAAATTGGTTCGATAAACGACATTTTTTCCGTTCTCAAATTTGTCTTCTTTCAAATCTTTATTCAACTTCCCTCTTCCTCTCTCGTTTTTTACGCAGCGAAAGAAACACATTCTTTCTCACTTTTACTTTCTCTCTCTTGTTCACTATCTCTCTTGAAAACTATCCGGAAAAGGTTGTATTCAAAATTGTATTTGTTAATATATATTATATATATATATATATATATATATATATATATATATATATATATATATATATATATATATATATATTACAATGAATAAAAAGAGAAGAAGAAAAGCTATTTTAAACCACGCGTTTTGTCCTCTGAGGGACTTTATCAAGGCAATCCTTCAGAGGACGAAACGCGTCGGTTAAGAATAGTTTTTCCTCTTGTCTCTTTTTATGCATTTTGTCTCCTCTACAGATACACTCTATATGAGAATATATATAAAAAAAAGATCAGTATATATATATATATATATATATATATATATATATATATATATATATATATATATATATATATATATATATATATATATACTGATCTGATTTTTTATATATATATATATTACTTTGAAAACTTATATTTGACATGATACATTGATCAAACAGCGTTATGAGAACAAAAGGATTTTATTTCAATAAACTCGACATTACAGATTATAAATCGATATTAGATGCAGATTTTGTTGACATGAAATCTATTTTTCGTAATGTCTTTGATCGGCGAATGATGTCAAGATATTTTTTCCAAATTCTCATATATTTATCATATAATATTGGCATCCGTTGGTGACCATGGATCTGCGCCCAAAGAGTTATGCCACAGCTGTTGATAATGAGGGAGCTTCTGTTATGACTGTATAGGCCAACACGGGACTAACCATCTCGATTGCAGCAAATGCACGTGAAGACGCACTCCTCCGATGTCGCCGTGTTGTTTCCTTTCCTTCGAGCAAGACTCTCCTGGACGGCAAGCTTTCGTTTCTCCAACACTCGCTCCAGACCTCAGTGTAAATTACTTCTCCAGGATGAGGAATTATTGGCGACGTTTTCATACCTCTCGACGTTCATTTATATCGATAATATATATATATATATGGTGCTCGTTGTAAAATAACAGTGCAAAAATGTATACTGAGAATAGTTATATATTGCTACTTGAGGTTTTATGCATATAGCAATCGTTAGGCATAAAAATAAATACAAGCAATGTGACACAGCGATCAACACCGATTGTCTGTTTCATATTTGAACACAATCTTCAGGCTATACCATAAATATTTACCCATAAATATAGCATGATTTATATATATATATATATATATATATATATATATATATATATATATATATATATATATTAGTAGTAGTAGTAGTAGTAATCTTATAAGTATAAGTATAAGGAATTATACTCGTTCGGAAAACCTTCAGTGTTTTGATTTGCAAGTAATCAAACCAATACCAAAGGAGGAAAAAGGGTATAAAAAAAGAACCATGGACATCTACGTTAGCCGAAAATAATCGTCTAGCATGCAAGTCCAAAGCCCAGAGAAAAAAAACCGATACGAGTAAGCAAAATGACTAAATAAAGTGCTCGATAGAGTAAGTAGAGCAGACCTAGTTAAACCTAGATAATTATGTTTTTTTTTTTTTGTTTATTGACTATAAGTATTCCGTTCTTTTTTACCTTTTTAGCCAGCCTTCCCTGACGATCCGCTTAGGTGAAACCTTGGTAGGTTTGTCTGGCTTTCTAGGTTTAACTATACATATATATATATATATATATATATATATATATATATATATATATATATATATCAGAGAAATAATTTATTTAAAAAAAAATGCCCAATACAAATTAGAGCAAATTATTATTATTATTATATTTTTATTATAAGAGATTATAATAAAAACATTTTAAATCGCTACCCAAAAGCTTTCATGTTTCAATACAATGATTGTACTTCCTTAGTCGATGGTTGGTAACTCGTGATAAAATGTTTGTTTTATGGAAATTTAAAAACAAATCGTTACCTCTTTTCCGAAAGTTAAAGAGGGGGCATAAGGTCAGAATTAACAATATACTTGTGAACATGTCTCTTTTAACCAATTAAATAGCAGATCTACGCTAAATAGAAAAATAAGGCCAGAGGGTGAAGGTGGGTGAGTTATTTTTTCATGTCACGATAAACCGGCACTTAGATATGGCATCATTGACGATTGTGGAGGATATGACAGTGACAAATGTATCATGAATGTATCCAAATATGACGTTCCATTAGTTGAAGTGGTGGGGTAGTTTAATCAGACGTAAAGTCATCAGAAAAAATTTTCAAAATTTATATTCTTAAAAGGGCCATTAGATAAAATTAAAAATATTGAGCATATATATCCAATGCTAATAATACTGAATAGACGGAGAAACAGCAATATTAAAGTTGAGTAAACTTAATGAGGTAACTATCTGTAGAAGGTGGACCATTATATACTAATAAAATTATGGCTATAAAATTGTAATACGTAATTTTGTTTTTAAAAATATTTTAACTATATTTTAAGCTAAACGATAGACTGTGTCGGCATTTTACTGTTAATTCACTTCTTTAGTTTAACAGAACTTTTTTTTGTAAGGAAATTGATTATTTGAAATTTTTCCTGTAAACATAGGAAACATAGTTCATGTAAAGATTTACAAATTCTATTTTTTTTTTTTGAAATATTTTCCATTTTACCGTAGGGGTTTTGTTAACTTCTTTTAAGTTCCAAAGTTTCTGTTCGCGTTTTGTTGAAAGATAATATATCTTGATACCACCTGGCTTTGAAGGAATTCTTGGTACTGCCGATATAAAAGTTTTTAAATGTTTGATTTTCTACAGTAGAATTAGTAATTAGGCAAACAAGGGAATCGGTTTGACACCTATTTTGTAATGAACCATCGTTAGGATTTCTACAAGTACACATATTGGTATTATTAGCGTTTGCTGCTTTGGAATGGAAATTATTACTTATACCAAGAATTCCTTTAAAACCAGGTGGTATCAACATATATTATCTTTATCAACCATTGCCTGAGGAAGTACATTCATAGTATTGGAACATGAAAGCTTTTGTGTAGCGATTTAAAATGTTTTTATTATCACCTCTTATAATAATAATAATAGTAATAAGGAAGGAGGGAATTACAGAGAGTGAAAGAGAATGGCTAGACTTTAGTGGGACGCATTGAGGAGAAAACAAAAACTGAATAGGGTCCAAGAAGAAAGATGGCAATTGATGTAGCGTTTACATTTTTGGAGAATGTAGGTGACAACGAATCAACAAATCGGAAGTGAGTTCCACAGGTGCGAAATGTGAGAAAAACAGGCTCTTAATGAAGAAGTTGAGGTTGCATCATGCTAATTCAACCGTAAAACCTTGATACCTATTTGCTAATCTAGTAGCAAGCTTAAATTCATAAAGTCCAGGCAACAGTGAAAAAGCTCACCAGAACAATTGCCATGAAAATATTTGTAGAAAAAACAGGGGGAAAGCCACGTCATGTCGGCAAGAAAGTGACTATAGTCGAGATGCCTTGTTAGGTTCTATTATATTATCGAGCCATCTTTGAATTTTGTCAAGAGCACAATACCAATATTCAATATTCAACGGACGAATGATTAATTTATAAATGTGAAAAATGGATTCTGACGGAAAACATTTCTAGTACGACACGGTGAATCAACTTTCTTTGCAGTAGACATAGCAATTGATTCAATATTTTCGCTCCACTTCATGTCATAGGAAAACCTGAAGTCAAGGCGTAGAATGTTGATCTCCTGGAGTTTAGCATGCTGATGCCAGGTAGAAAAGGTTCTCTGTGGTGATTAAATGAAAGCAGTTTTGTTTTGGAGGCGTTAAAATTTACAAGCCGTTTCTTGTCACAGTTAACCACTGATTGGAAATCCTTTTCTAGAGCAGTTTCCAGGTTTACTTTGTCGGGTCCATTGGACTTGCTACTAAGACAGAAAACTAGCAAGACAGAAATAAATGGATGTGTCATCTGCATAAATACCTAGTTGGGAACTGATGACATCGGGAAGATCAATGATGAAGATCAGGAACAGCGCAGGTCCAACAACACGACCTTCATTACAGGATTTGTAAGGAACAATTGGGTTAAATCAAATATTCGTCCCGTAGCACTTGAGTTTGCGTAGAAGGCCATCATGCCAAAACCTGTCGAACGCATGAGAGATATCTAGAGCCATATCTGGCGTTTCGCCATTCTTATCTAAAGTTTGACAGATAAATTCAGCGACGGCCGTTAACATGTCGGCGATAGACCTGGTGAAACGGAAGCCATATTGTTTTTCCGAAAGAAGGTCGAGCAAAATAAGATGCTTAACCATTTCAATATTGATCAGAGCCTCGACTACTTTGCCGAAAAGAGGTAAGTGACCTAATAGGGTGATAATTTGAGGGGTCAGAGTGTCCCTCAGAGTTCTTAAAAACATGAACTACAGAGGAGAACGTTCAACAATTTGAAAAGTAGGAAACAACGAGGCATTTGTTGTAATGTTTAGCGAGAACAGTAGTCATCTCAGAAGGACGTTTTCGTTAGGAGGACTGCAGGGATCCCGTCACATGCGTTTGCCATGTGCGGATCTAATTTAGAAATTATATCAGAAATCAGTTATGCGCATATCACTCAGTAGAACCTACGTTCTAGAGGGGAAATCTGACAGAGGTACTCTTGATGAGTCAGGAGCGGAATATATATATATATATATATATATATATATGAAGAAATATACTCTTAAGGTGTGCTATATTTATGGGATAAATTGCTAAATATCAGAGATAGAGCGTGTGTAAATATAAAAGGGAACATTGAAGTCAACACTTAGAGGCGGCAGGCTGTTTCATGCTAGACGCAATCGTCAGACCACGAGTATTTGTTTTTTTTTTTTTCGGCTATTTATATATAGGGGTCAGTGGTGCATTGTGAGTAATCTATTTTGACGGTTATTTTGCCGGAGGTCGTTTATTTATTTATTTGGGTTAAATTATTTTGCTTGTTTTTATTTATTTTTATTTTTTATTTTTATTTTTATTTCTTATCTTTTATATTTATTTATGTATTTTTATTTTAATCGATGTTTTATTAACGTAGTAAAAATTTGTTTGTATCGCTTATTTAATAGTTTGGGTTTTGTTTGGGAAGATAATTAAAGCTATTTATTCAATTTTGGGGGTTGATTGTTGTAGTTTATTCTAACTATTATTTTAGTAGGAGCAGTTTTTAATTTGTTTATTACTTCATTTATTTATTTGGATTGATTAGCTTTACTTGTTTTTTCTAACGATTAATTTATCAGGATCGGTTTGTTAGTTCATTTATTTATTTATTGGGATTAATTTAGATTAATTTATTTTACTTGTTTTTAATATTTTTTTTTAGAATTTTTCACCCTGTTTGTAATTAGAATGTATTTGATTGCAGTATAGTAGTTTGATATGTTTAGGATTATTTGAGGATGTATTATGTTCTTTTTTATTTAATATTTCTAATAGCTCGTCTAATTTGTTCATCAAAAATATAATTAGGAAAGTCATTATTAGCTCAATGTGTCATGTGTCATCTGTTCGCCTTTTCAAATCAGCCAGAGTATAATAAGTTTGTACAAGTTCTCGTGTAATTTGATAGTGGAAGTTTTGAGTATTCGGCTTAATGTTCTTTATTTCTTAATTAACAATTTCCATATAGGTTTTTGCTTCTAGGCCTACGGAATGCAAAGACAAGACTATGCGCCCGCTAAAAGTAAATTCAGTGTGGCTGATCATTGCGCCTTCACGACTTTACGTATTCCACTGGCATAAAGTGGGACGATTATACTGAATTAATTGCTAGCTATGCTGTTAGGAAATTTCATTATGTCGTGCCAGACTATTTTTCTCGCCAGAATTCATCTTGCACATTTACAAGTCTACCATCCGTCCATGTATTGAATATAGCTGCCACGTGAATGGTGCTCCTGTTATATATCTAGAGATTCTTCACAAAATCTAAAGAATCTGCCATTTTATCGGTCCTAACCTGGCATCTCGGCTTCTGTCACTTTCCCTCTCCTCCGTAACATAGTTTTCCTGTACCTTTTCTATAGATATTTTCATGGTAACTGTTCTGCTTAACTTTCCTCTTTGATGCCTCGACTTCATGAATTTAAGCAAACTACTAGAGTGACAGATAGGTCTCATCATTTTACTTTTGAAATAGACGTAACTGTAAGTTTTATTCTAATCATTTCTTATCTCGTTCTTCTCAGCTGTGGAATTCTCTTGTGGCTTCTTGCGTTCCTGTTAACTACAATCTTTAAGAATTTAAATGTAACATCAATTGTTATATTCGGTCTTTTTGAATCCTGATTTTCTCTTTGCCCTTTTTCCTAAATAACGTTGTCACGCTCATTAATCTTTTGCATCTTCAGTGGCTTTATCGTTCTGTTTGGAGTGAAATGGTTAAAATAAAATCTTTTTGAATGAAGTTAGGACACTAGAGGACAACATTAGAAAATAAGAGATACTGAAAAGTTCTAGATCTAACCAACTTCAAATCTGACCAAATAATCAGAGAGCAGAATTACTTGGTCCGTCCAAGCACTTTTCATTACTCCCTCCCCGGTACATATGAATGTAAAAGCAAACAGAAAACACACACACACACACCCATATATATATATATATATATATATATATATATATATATATATAAGCAGCATAGAATAACATGTTTACAGTTTGCCGAATTGAAAATAGCGGGTACAAAATAGAGAAGTGGTGTATGCAAGTTGCCAGCATTCTTGCTTCAAAAATAGAAACTTCGTACACAGTTAAAATTTTTGTTTTTCACTGGCAACTCTTGCACACAAATAATAAATATTGATATACTTTTGATGAATTTCTATTAATTATTTATTATTTGATATTTTATTACTCATTGTATATTTGAAATCTTGTTGGTCATTTATATTTTAATAATTTTGCTTAACACTGCTTCATTCACGGCCTGCGAGTTACAGTAAAAAGCAATAAAATAAAATGAAAACAATTACCAATAAAATGTAATAATGTTTCTTCTAAGAAATTCTAAGAAATTAAAGCTTTTATAGTTCTATAAATTCTTTCAAGAAAAGAGAAATTTACTGCTTCAAAGAATGCAGATATTATATTTAAATTTAGCTTTTATCTATAAATCACATTTTCTTCAAATATCACGAATTCAGAGTTTTGTTTAAACGTTTCTTCTTCTTTAAATAAAATTAATCTTTTCTCTTTCGATAAAATAGATATCTTTTTTGTTTCATTTGTGTTGTCTTTTGATACCCTTTTGTGAAGAATTCAGATTAAAAACCTATTTATTGAATCGTTTAATCGAGGCCAAATAACGGTTATAATGGTTATAAAAATTTTGATAATGCAGTGAATCCTAAACAAGGATTGAAATTATTTCTCTAGAAAATTGATTTCAAATTATCGTTTGGAGTAAACGCCATTTTGTATAACCACTTGAATAAGATAGAGAAACTAAATGACATTTTCGTCGAAATTTATTTTGCTTACTCCCAGAATGCAACTTGTGTCACTTGGCCTTCATTCGCGTAGGTTTTACTAAAAGTTTCAAGGGATCACTCGATACATCAATATATAACTCTACGCCTTTGATTG
>CAHIKZ030000179.1:195000-317500 GCA_903632075.3 Acanthosepion pharaonis
AAAAAGACGCCAAACTTGACGAAAACAAAATTTTATCGTCTAAATGTTTGTTATTATTAAGAGGAAAGGTCAAAGTATTTTGGGGGTATTTTTTTTCCATTTTTTAATCGTTCCTAGCACGTCCGAAATTTTCGTTAAAAATCTCGTTTTTTGAGTCAGCAAAATTGACCATTTTTTCCATTTTAAAAAAAACTGGAAATCTGACTTTGAAATTTTTTTAAATATCAATTATCATTTTTTCAAAACTTATTTTAAGAAAATCAGAAATTATAATGTTTATTTAAAATATTTTGAACCAAACTTAACTTAGCTTTTGTGCCAAAAAGATGTAATTTGAAAATAAAACAAAGCAGGTCATAAACTTTCGCGTCTCTTGACATGTGATGAATGATATATTTACGAATTCCATCAGGCTAATTTGTTCTACGGAAGGAGAAAAGTGAAATAATTTACATTTACGTGAACAAATTATTTACCCCTTTATTTTTACTTTCAGCGGTCTAATTTTTTTTTTTTTGTACTTAGCTTTCACCTTTACGTTTATGATGCTTTATGGGAAATATATTGTAAAGAAATTAAAATAAAACTGTTAAGAGTGACATTAAATTTCATATTTCTTAAGAAAGGTATCTAATTAATTTATAGGTACCTTTCTTATGAAATTTTATCAGAATTGTACATAAAATACTATAATTTTATGTACATTTATTACATTCTACTGTTATTTGTATTTGCATTCATTTTATTATTAATTTCGATATTTCATTTATGGAAAAATGTCGTAACTGAGATTAATATAAAAATAAGATCATATAAATTTCATAAGATGATACTGATACTTGTAGGTACCCTTCTCAGTTGAAATTGAAAAATCAAATTAACTTCTCCACACGTGTTTCGCAAAAGTAAAGGCCTTAATAGCGGAGAACAATGCTTAACTCAAATAACGCAACTTAATTATATTCTGGTTGGTCTTCCGTATTTTATAATTACAGCTCGATTATAAGCACAAAATTACATTTCTTAATTACTGGGGATCTCCTGATTAGTCAAAATGATACAATTTACAACGCGCTAAAAAAAAGATCTATCTCATAAGGACACTTATGAAAGCCGATGCGGCTTTTAACTAATTTTATAATATTTTAACAACTTAAATGTAAAATCTATTATAATTAATGAAATAACAAATAATTGTATTAAAATTCATTTTTCATCGAAAAAATTTTTTTGCTTTCAGAAAATATTGTCCATATTCATAAAAACAACTAAAAGCAAATAAAAGCATTTGAAATTAAATAATATCTTTGTTTTATTGAGTTTTGTATGTTACAATTCAGAGCTGATTTTCAGGTACTGGGTATCCAATTAAAAACAAAAAAAAACATGATTTGCATTCCTCAAAGCCCTGTAATCACTAAAACCGATGCGATCGAATTTCTAGCGTTTTCATAAAATTAGTTATGGGGGGGTAATAAATATTTAAAAAAAATATTTCTACCATGACTTTCATAAAAAAAACATATTTATAATAATTTCGATCATCTGTGAATAGTTCCTGAAAGTTTCATTAACATCCGATAATTATTTCTATTTTTGCACGATTTTTCAAATTAATGTGTGTCATACCAAAAGAACGTGCTAAAAATTGTCTATGTTATTTACTAGTTCCGCTGATACAAATAGAAGAAAGGTTTTTTTAATCAAAATTTAGAATGTTCTAAAAAGAAGGAAAATTTTTTAAAAATAATTAAAAAAAAACTTTGGTCTTTCCTCTTAATAATAACATAAGCATTTAGACAATAAAATTTTGTTTTCGGCAAGGTTGGCGTCTTTTTCATCAAGCTATGCTCTTTTTTTAGCGATTTCGTGGAGGTACCTATTTTTAGCTTAGTATGTAAAGAAACATTATCAGTGGTTGCTTGTTATTGTACTACCATGGAGTTTGTTTAAGGGTAACTCATGATGTCTGCGGCAATCCCCTATTTATCTTAACCACCCACTTGGACGTTTTTTGTACTATATTTTTTATTGGTTGGTCAGCAACAAAACAAATACCGAATAGAAAAATACAAGAGAAGCCGAATCATTTGGGGGGGGGGATCTGTGTCTTTGCATGTACGTACTTTTTTATAATCACACGTTATGTCAAATAATAGTCTCAGACTATTATCTTTTTTAGTGGCAGTGTATTTGGCTCAGACCTTCTGAGGGTGAACTTGGAGTTAGCTGTTAGACAAAAGAAAGGATGTTGTTTTTGATTGGCTGAGTCGAAGGTTAGAGATAGAAAATGTTTTCAGAGAGTTAGGTTTTCAGCGTCGAAGAATGCAGACGTTTTAATTTCGTGTGTGATAGATAGTGGGGGTGATAGAGCGATCCCACTGTCGAGTTAAAAATTTACACGTCTACGTTTTTAATAAAATAGATAAGTTTAAAATCCCTTTTGATGAAGGTGTCATTTTATCTCCGAACAAACCAACTAGCGATCACCCGACCGGAAGAGAGAAGAATGCAACATATTAGTGAATCAAGACCATCGCCCCAAGACTATCTCCAGCGCGAAGGGGCTATACAACAATTACGCAAATACGAGTACAAGTTCTGTGCAAATATGTATGGATATTATTAACAATTTGAGAAAACAGCAATAAACTCCTTGCCAGGAGGAAAGAGGATTGTGTTCAGCCAAGATGAAAGAGACTTTTCTAACAAGTGAATTTGACTGATTCCAAGAGAAAATCATTTTCGATTCACTTGCAAACCTAACGACAGCATATGTGTAGAAATCCGGAAGTCATAATGGCTACAATTGAAAGAAAAGAGGAAAAAGAGAGAAAAGGCTAAGAAGTGAGTGTAAAATAAAAAATACACACGCACGCACGTATACGTACACTATGAGAAAAAAAACTTGAACCAATGGAAAGTGCATATAAAAAAAAGAAAAATCTAGAATTATAAGCAGTCAATTGCTGATACCCCGTAATGAGTGGACGGAGTGATTCAAGGAGGGTCCGCCTATGTAATTTCGGAATCAGGATGCTGAAGGTAACTTCAATCAGCTGAAACTTTTTACTTGCATTAATTATTTTTTGCTTTTCTCTCTCTCTCTCTCTCTCTATATATATATATATATATATATATATATATATATATATATATATATATATATATATCCTAAGACGTACGAAAATAAATTTTTTTATACCTTCTACTGCAATTCATCTTCATGTTGGATGATACCCTTAGAGAATGAGGGTAATCCTGTGAAAGTTCGTTTCCTTTCAATTAATTGCTAGAATCAAGAATCAGACATGAGAAAAAAAGACGATATTTTCTAAGGCACAATCTAATTTCTAAATTCTAACCAAATTACCAAATGTCTGAATTTAGTTGAAAAATCTCTTAGTCGGTTACTGAACTTTTCAAGATATACTTACTTAGTTAAACACAAGCAGACACACAAACACACAGACATACACACACACACACACATGTATATGTATATGTACATGTACATGTGCGTGTGTGTGTGTCTATAAGATAATAGATTTTTCTGAGTGCAAATTAGTACAGCACAATGCCAAATGTAGAGAATTGTATGTTAAAAGATCTAAAATTATGCTATACAATTCTTTCACTCTATTTGTGTGGAAAATTTACAAAATTCTCGCGGGAAATGCGTCGGCGTCTCAGTCGTTGTCATAATAAATCAAATGAACATAGAATATCTGTTAAGCATTTTGGTGAGTTTATCTGTAGAAGAAATCGTTTGATGTCGCTCGGTAAACTTGCAAAGGAACTTGACGAAAATATGTCTCCGTCAATAATAATAATATTAATAATAATAATAATAGTTTTTTCTAGAACCACAGAATTTGACAAGTCAACTTTCCGGCATAATAGTAACCTGCTCTGCCAGAGGCAGAAAAGGAATAAAATAAAATTTGAGGCACTTCAAATCAAACGAAAGCAACTCCCCACTAAATAAAATGCATTTTAATCTCTGTGAGCAAATTGTAAGAAGTCCTTTTTATCGTAACGTCATTTTCTTGATGTGATGCTAGAATCTTTCGACTACTATCTTCTTTCATTGAAAATCAGCAATGATGGTCGATTTTGGTGTGATTTTGTTTAAGGTGGGCCTCAACTTATCAGGGAGTGACCCAACACACTAGATTTCATGACCTTCATTTGCAGCATATATGGAATGAGACATGCAGAATCCAGTTATGAAACTGCAATGGACTGATACTGACTCTGTTAGAAGTAATCAGAAGATTATTCACAATTTTGGTAATTTGGTAAGACCCTTTGCAGTTTTTCACCTGATATTAAACGACATTGGTGACACCAGGAGAAACTCCTAAAAAGTTTCAACAGACATTCCATATCCGTTCTATTTAATAAAATATTTAAACGAAGTATTGTTGCCAATATATATATATATATATATACAGGAATTTGGAAACAGCATGCTGTACTACTTGACATTCACGTCGGAAGGTTCAATAGGAACATTACATAATGTTTAGGTGTCAATCTGAGCCCAGCGCAGAGGATTCTAAATGATTTGGATGAGTCTAATGGTGATTGCGAAGGTATGGCAGCGCCGAAACTCTTTCTGATCATTCTGATAAGAAAATAACTCCCGAATTATTTGGTGAGGGTCTCATACTCAACAAAGAGGCCTACATCAAGCAGGTAGTACTGCCCTTGGGTCAAGAGAATGGCTGCTGGAAGACCCTATGTTTTGCAACAGGAACTGCACAATGCTACACAAGCAGGAGAAGCATGGCTGTCAGACAATTTCTGCGACCACATCACCCCTGACCACCTAACTCCCCAGACTGCACCCCCTTGATTATTATGTGTGGGGACGCAGTTGAGCGAGAGACCAACAAAACTCCTTGCAACACCAAAGATGAACTGAAGGCAAGGATTATGGCAACATTCATCAACTCAAATAAGGAGACCGTCCAGAAGAGTTGCAGGAGATTTCGAAGTCATCTGGAGGCTGTGGGTGAAGCCAATGGCGATTTTATAGAATAAATTTACTCTTTATTATTTCAAGATATTTTTGTGTAATTTCGGTAAATATATCTGTTAAAATGAAATGTCAAGTGTTATTTTCATTTTTGCGTAATTTAGCTGACAATTTATCCATCGCACCCGGCATTTACCTACTGACACCTCGAAAATACTAACACCTCGAAGGATGATTGCGATTTTGACCTTTGTACAGTTGTCCTGTGATGTAGTAATATTCATAGCAGACCGTTATCAACTTCTAAGCTTTAGTGGCTGATGTTTCCTTTCATAAGATTCATTGTTGGTGAAAGAGTCCTGTGAAAACAAATGTCATGTCATATCATAGAGATGGACACTCTTGTTCCATTTGTTTCAATTAGCGCTGTTTGAATTGTCGGTAGTCGAGTGGCCAGATGGCCATTTCGAATGTATGTATTTTCGGATGACCATTTTCGAATTGTATGTTGGACGTAATGCGTCATTAGTGTGTCGTTGCTGACAAAAGTGATCAAAAAAACATTGGGAAACCAGATTCTAAACACCCGCACTGATATTAAGGGCAACAGCGGCAAAATGCCTAACATTTCAAGCATAATTCAGAGTAAATGTGGCCTAAGATTGAATGAAATGGATTCGACTGGAATTCAAACTCGGCTCTCCGATTCATCATTCAATACTCCATGGTGCAGAAACCGTTGTAATCGTTTATTTGCAGCAAGGTTATGGGTTCGGATGTCTCCAATCAAAATTCCATTTATGCCACAATTCTCTCGTTCCTTGTGCTGTCATGAGATATTTACCAAGGGTATCGAATGTACCATGTGAGAACAAGAGAACAAGTTCTGTTTTCATGCAAGTAATAATTGTTTGCACTTGGACTATTGTCTTCATCTTTGTCGTTACTATCGTTGTGCCTTCCGCCATTCATCAGGTGCTTTTCGATCCAGGTAATCTTAAGGGAATTTCAAACTGAACCTTTTATGTAATCTACGGAAGTGGATTGTTCTCGTGACCATGTCTCGTGGATATCTCCTCTCGTTCTTATTTAGTATTGCTCAGTTAATGCTCGGCCCATTTCTCCTCACTCTGAAGGACTGAACTCACAATTACTATATCATAAAATTCACGAACCAACACTTTGATCCACTAGGCTATTGTCTCATTGGACAATTCTGAATGTAGAACATGGAGCTGAAAACCTTATCTGCTTAACATTTTTATTTCAGCAGATACTTTTATATGACATTAAAAATCGGAACAAGTTCAACCATTGTTGGGTTTTCCTTTTCGGCGCCTATGTCACATTAATCAACGACTTGGGTTTCATTTCAGCGTACTTCTAAACAAAAGAAACCAAATCATTTTGCTGGTTTCTAAAAAATGACGTCCTTGCAGTTACACGTGCTTTTAGAATGCTTCAAGTACCTGTTCATTTCATTTTGTATGGGATTTATTTTAAATCTTATTTTTGGCATTTATATTTTGTTTTCTTTGTTATTTTCTCTTCTTTCGTTTTTTCTTAAAATTTTCCTTCACTTTTGTTTTTATTTTTACTTGGTATTTTTTCTTCTTTGCATACAAATTACTTCTCATGAATATATTGACATGTAACTCAGAAAGTTCGTAGTCTAATAATGAAAAACATTTTACAAAACGTAACTTTCAGCTTAATATCCTTCACTGTCAATGCATTTCATTCAATGCTGTTTCATTAATCACAGAGACCAAACATGAATCTGGGAATGGTTTAAGTTAAGATTTAGTTAGCTGTGTGAAGTTACGAACTTATTGAGTCATTTACGTATAGATCAAGAGGTTGTCAAACATGTGCGAAGGGTTGCTTAAAATTCCTCAGCTAAGAAATTCTGTCTGATATTTTTTAAGCACCCCCTTGTAACTTTAGAGCAAAATAAACACTGAACTGTTTTCTGAGGAAAGTGATACATGTTAAATAATAAATCATGTAATAAATAAAAAATATGGCATCAATACTATTTTTATTTGTAAATATGACATTAATTACATGAAAATATTAATTTGTACGTCTAAATTAAGTCAGAAACAGCTGCTGGACTCTCTTGTCGTTTAATCGACGTATGTGGGTCAAGCAACTCAGTTCCTAGGAACCGACACCTAGACACCTGCAATATAATTTGATTATAATGGTGAAGGCAGCTACACTTTTTGAAGAGCAGATTACAAAGAGTTGGTGCAACACGTGCCACAAGGTCTCCAAACAACCCTCCACAGGTTTTGAATTTAGAGTTCTCCTTCTCCTAGACCAGTTGCCATCCAAGGCTATAGAACCCTGGCTGTTTACTCATAGCTAGGGGAGAAGAAGAGGATTCATACCTTTACCCAAGGGTATTAGCACGTAAGTGAATGCAATGGATTCGACTGGAATTCGAACCCAGCTCTCCGATTCATCAGTCAGAGCCGCTATCCATTACTCCACCGTGCCGAAACCATTACTGGCTGTTCTGCTATTCTATTCCAAGTGATATAAATACGACAGTAATAGTATCTATTTACTCTGAAAAAAGTTTATTTTTGATGTCAACTCATATGAAAGTATTTACGTCCAACTGGACTAGTTTGTGAGACGAAATTCTGTCAGTAGTTTTGGTTGCTGAAATGTTAAAACGTTTTTATATTACATAATCAATCAGGATAAATGTCCGTTCGACATCTGTTCAAAGTTCTATCATTTTCCTACAATTTCCAAAGGGTTTTTTCTTTTAAAACAGAATTTTTTTTTGTATTTGAAAGCTGATTATTATAAAGGATAAATAAACCTGATGAAAATAATCGAAAGCAGAAAAAGATGCTTATAAAAATAGGCGGAAATGTCTTTCTTTAATTTCACTAACACCGTGCTGCTGAAAATGATTGAAATAAACATCGAAATATTAATGAAATCAACAGCAATTAATCTTTAATGAAACATTGTCGTTTTAAATGTGGTCATGTTTCTGAAGAACGACGGCGAGCAGGTTAGTTTTGCAAGCAGTTGCGTGTGAGCACGATCCTCACAAGATGCTCCATTACTGGTAGCCCTGTGTCAGACTAGATGAAGTTTAACAGTTATTTAGTTTTAAAGTTTTAAAATTTATTTTTGCTTTGTTTTCCTCCGAAATTTACTTTTAAAAGATTTCCATTTCAAGAAATTACAAAAAGTGAATTTATAACAATAGGGGCTATGAGATTTCCAATGGTCGAGATATTAACACATCAGTTGGAACTTCAGTTCAAATCAACCGATGCTAATTACAAAATATTGATGGTAATAAATAATAATATAAGATTTTAGCGGATGACAAGCACAGCTGAGAAAATCGGAATAACAATTCCTGATTGTTGTTGACTTAAAGTCGGTAATACATTATATTTTGAAAATAAAGATTCTTTATAAAGTACAGAGAAATATTTAATTCTGAAAAGGAAGCGGAAAATAAAAAAAACAAAAGTACATTATTCAAGAAAGTCTTTGAAAAATAAGAATATGTAAAATAAACGAATGAATACAGAAAGAACCTGAAATTAGGAATTGAAAAACTATATTAAAAAGCTGCTTTGTTTCGATTGTATTACGATTGCATTACAATTATATAAAAAAAAGCTGATTTGGTACGATTGTATTACAATTGTATTACAATTATATTTAAAAAGCTGCTTTGGTACAATTGTATTACAATTATATTAAAAAACCTGCTTTGGCACAATTGTATTACAATTGTATTACAATTGTATTACAATTATATTTAAAAAGCTGCTTTGATACAATTGTATTACAATTATATTTAAAAAGCTGCTTTCGTACAATTGAATTACAATTGTATTACAATTATATTTTAAAAGCTGCTTTGGTACAATTGTATTACAATTGTATTACAATTATATTAAAAACCTGCTTTGGCACAATTGTATTACAATTGTATTACAATTATATTTAAAAAGCTGCTTTGGTACAATTGTATTACAATTGTATTACAGTTATATAAAAAACTGCTTTGGTACAATTGTATTACAATTATATTTAAAAAGCTGCTTTGGTACAATTGCATTACAATTGTATTACAATTATATTAAAAAACTGCTTTGGTACAATTGTATTACAATTATATTAAAAAAGCTGTTTTGGTTCGATTGTATTACAATTGTATTGCAATTATATTTTCTAAGCTGCTTTGGTTTTGATTGTATTACAAGTGTATCACAATAAAAAGCTGCTTTGTTTCGATTGTATTACAATTGCATTACAATTATATTAAAAAGCTGCTTTGTTTCGATTGTATTACAATTATATTTGCAAAGCTGCTTTGGTTCGATTGTATTACAATTGCATTACAATTATATTAAAAAGCTGCTTTGTTTCGATTGTATTACAATTATATTTGCAAAGCTGCTTTGGTTCGATTGTATTACACAAGAAAATCATAAAAAAATTGCTCACATATTTAAAAGAAAAAATCTTCTTAAAAAAATATAAAAAGATAAGCACCTAAATTCTGGAAACTGGCGTTGATGATTCGTCAGCAATTGTAGTAAATTATGTTACTAAACTAATTACCATCCACGTCCATACCAATTACTTGCTCCTTATTGTAAATGTCTCTCAGAATAGTCAGTAACCAGCTGGCGTATGATAGTATTAAAATACTACAACAAAGTCACATGATATTTCTGAAAATGGCGGGTTATTATCATCCTGATAACTACATTTCTGTGGCTGGACAAAAAGAAAACCAACGCGAATATCTGGAAGAAAAGAAAGAGAGAAAATAAGAAGTAATAAAAGACGAGAATAAAGAATAAAAGACGAGAATAAAGAATAAAAGACGAGAATAAAGAATTTCGAAAAAGTTTGGGTTAATGCTTCTTCTCTTTAATTGACGATGATTTAGCGAAAATTAAATTTCGCATTGAAAGATGAGAAAACGGTAGAGATTGACCAACACTTTGCAATCGTCTGCTTTAATTTGATTTGCAAATTCAGATAAAATGTTCAAGCAATAAATACTTTGGAAAAGAAAGCTGCTAAATAGCAGATATTTTCACTAAAGGTTTATATATATATATATATATATATATATATATAGAGAGAGAGAGAGAGAGAGAGACAGACAGACGGACAGAGAGAGAGAGAGAGAAGGTGTGGCAGGGAACTGAGAACAGATATATTGATTTATTAAGTGTAGCTTCGATGAAGTACAAGGCCGCAAGTATGGAGCTCCCAGAGAGGATTGAACTCACTACGTAGTCGTAATTGATCTAACGAGAAAAGATTGATAAACATTACGCAACGTCGATATACAAATATAAAGACAAAGATATTCAATAGAAACAAATCAGTATATAGATAGATAGATAGATAGATAGATAGATAGATAGATATAGATATAGCTATAGATAGATAGATCGATAGATATTATTCCCTTTTACAGCCTCGAAAGCGCGACTGGTATGACTGTACGCTCGGTTCAAGTGATTCTCGTAAATGTCGGCCATAATATCCAAGATGGTAGCCGATCGACGTGTTTTGTATGGCCGCTGGTTAATCTCCCACTCGATGACGCAACGGCATAGAACTCCAGAGATTCAAATCAAGAGATTCATGGGTCCAAATTTTGATGAGGGTGGTTGATACAATCATGAGAATTAGGGGTCCCATGGTCCACGAGAGAAGGTTCAAAAACCCGTTGAAAAAGTTACAACCTCAACTGAGCCACGCTCTTTAATACGTGTAAGCATTTGTGCATCTCTGTGAAGATATATATGTATGTGCAGTTTTAACTAAGGCTCGCCGATCTCTCTCTCTCTCTCTTTTTCTCTCTCTCTCTCTCTCGATACACACACACACACCACACACACACACACACCACACACACACACACATATATATATATATACATATATATATTGGGTCTTAAACTCACACCTGAACTCTAGTGGAACTCGAACATGCGATTCATCGCTAATGATGAACGGTCGCCCTCCAGTAAGTACCGGACTCCTCATGCTATCCTCTACCATTACAAGACCCAGATCAGGCCGAAAATGGCGTACTGTTGCCATATTTGGGCGGGAGCTGCCCAGTCCTCATTTTTCAGACTGGATAGTTTTCAAAAGTGGGTGACGAATAATTTTTCATCCTCTAACCTCTCTCACACGGGTAGATTGTGTCAAGCCTCTCACTGCTGTATTCTTCTATGAAAAGTGCTCGGATGAACTACTAGGACCCGCCATGCCACTTATATAGTAGCAAACCACCCACATTCCCTCTGGATTACATCGTCGAGAAGTAAGTTCCACTCAGAAAGCTTCTTCCCGCATATCATTGCCCCGTGGAACTGGCTCCCAAGTGTATATTTTCCCGATCATTACAATTTAACCTGTATAAGTCTAGAGCTAAACGTTATTTTACTCTCCTATTTATATAAACTGCCTCTTAACGTAACCCTCTACTTAAAAAAGAAAAAAAGAAAAAGTTGTTCTGAAATATTTTTGATCCAAGAAGCTTTTCTTTTCAAAAGTGGGTCGGAAGTTGTTTGTCTGAGAACTTTTCAGCACCCCGTGTGTGTGTGTGTGTGTGTGTGTGTGTGTGTGTGTGTGTGTGTGTGTGTGTGTGGAACTGGATGGAATTGGATGTCTCATCCCTGAGACAAATGTGATATGAGGCGATAACTTAAAATTTTTGAAAATTTAGTCAGTCGCCATGACGGAAAAAATTCTGATTTTTTTTTTCAGGACAAAAATTGAACATTACAAATAAGATAACTTTCTTTTTAATAATTCATCTTTAGTCGAATATGTGAATGAAAGATTTATGGCTGTAAGCTGGTCAGGGGAAATAACTGTGTTCTACTTACTTCTGAACGAAGCATCCACTTATTTAGCTTATTTTTTTTATTCAGTGCTGATTTTCAGGTTTTTGTACTATCAATTGAAATCAATGTTTGTTTGCTGGCAAGAAGGTCATTTATCAATAAATTGTTTTTTCCTCTCAGACAGAATATTTCCGATTTCAATAAAATTTTGATTATCACCTAGCTTTGGAGATTTCACACTGAGTTTTAGCTGATAAGATGGTTTACTGGTTTGGTGTAAATATTTTTACGCTTCGGCTTATTCAACATTCCTATGTCTTGTTGATAAAACAATTGCGATTTATACTAAGTAAACTGATGACATCAATTTCCGGCAAAAACAATTTTTTGCAATAAAATACTTCCGTTTTATTGAGGCGCCTCGTCATGAGGCAATGCTTAGCAAGTTGGTTTTGTAAATAGTTCCAACTGAATTGTGAGTGTGTTCCTTACTAAGTGTTATATGTTTTTATTGTAACCATTATTTGTTTTTTAAACTTGTGACTGGCGGATTAAAATAGTTGGAGTTATTTACCTAAGAGACAATTTGACTTTTGTTTTGCTTCAGAATGCGTAAAATGAAATTTAATTATTTTTAAAAATTATTATTAACCTCTACATATAACTTTCGACTTTGACTTTATTTGCACCGCAACTTATTTTTTTAAAAAAATGACACGTTAGCAATGATTTGGTCTCGATTAGCAATATAAAATATTGATTAATTCAAAGGTTAAAGTTTGAAAACTGCACGAATCAGACGATTTCGTAGATACCATATCACGAATGATGCACATTGGCTTTTAAACATTAGTTTTTTGTTCATTGCATATTTTTTAATTACAATAAAAAATTCGATTCGTTTTTTATGAAATTTCATATAAAATCATTTTAAAAAGTTTTTACGACAAACTTTTGATATTTTTGATTTACATTAATCGACAAAATAAAATCTAAATTTTGATGCTACATGAATTTTACTTTTCACTTTTTAGCAAAATGATTTCTGGACCGTTTCGCCTTTTGCTTAACTCTTCTTTGTAGAAAATATGTCAGACCTGCATACTTATTTAATATTAAAATGTATGTTTAAGAAATCAAATTTGGATAAAGGAAACCAAATATGACTGGGATTATTTCCGAGCAGAACTTAAACGATGAAATAAACGGCATATCATTTAAAAACAAACGTTTGGCTTGAAAAGAATTCTCTAAACGAATCTTAATTTAAAAATCTCGCGTCATATACGTTTCACTTTATTAAAAGATCAAATGTTTGATAATATTTTGATATCGTACGAAATTAAAAATTTTATTTTTGTTAAGATTATCTTCATTTCATTTACTTGATGACCCAACAAAACGAATATTTCTATTGAAGTTTTTTCTTTAATCGTGAAGGCAATTGAAAATAAAAAAAAAGTGCAACAAAAATTGCCGTGATAAGAAAGCCAAAAATTGATTTGCTATTATTTTAGGAGAATACAAGATTTCAAAGATGATTATTTTCTTCATTTTAAGAAAATTTATTGCACAACGAGAGGTTTATGATTAACAGGGGAATATTGATAGATTAAGATAATGGGTTAGAATAATATTGATGGGTTAGAATAATGGGTTACAATAATATTGATGGGTTAAATAATGTTAGTTGTTAATCATTTCCTGAATATGGCGTTTCAATATTTGCTTTCGAATCAATAATATTTGCCATATCATTGATCACTCCATTGTTTGAATAAAGCCACTAAAATGTCTTTTTCAAAATCGTAGAAATCGTTAATGTGTACATTCTTGTATCAGCCTTCAGTCAACTCTGCTTCATTTTATATATATATATATATATATATATATATATATATGATCGTTTATCGATTTTTTTTTTCAGCTTCATCACTACCATTTGACAACTTCCGCCGGCTTACTCGATTAAGCAATAAAAATAATTTTGTCATCTTCTTTCGACTATAACCTAATACTTCTGCGTAGTTTGTGGCGCCCAGGAAAAATGAAGCAACAAAACAAATTCATTATTTCAGTTTTCTGTCATTGATTTTAGATAATTCTACGATCAAGTGTTGCATTTATGTCATAGTAAGTTGATAGAATACGTCAAATGATAAAAAAAGGACATCTTTACGGAAAGAAAATAATATCCGGTGTGTGGGAGTAAAGACCATGACAGATTGAAACCTGAAAGAACAAAATGCTAAAAAGCAATATTGGAAGTGCGCCATGGAGTTAATCGAACTGTTTCTCAGTGGTTATTGAGAAAATTCTTGCGTAGTTCATTGATTTATACGGATGTATATATATATATATATATAAACCTTTAGTGAAAATATCTGCTGTTTAGCATTCACCCGGATCATAAATGTCGATTCAGATTTTTTTTCTATTTATCTACTGGAATAATCTACGCAGTCACATTAAAAATGTGGCAACTGTTCTCTGAAATGCTAAAAACAGTAAACTGACTTTGCATTATTCGAAGATTTTGAGCAGTCAAATTTTGGTGCCTGAGGTTAGCGCTTCTTTTCAACTATAGTTACATTTAGACAGTTTTTCTAGTAGTTTCTTTTTGTAGCTTCTTAATGTTGTGCCCTCCTTCTCAGATGTGTTTTCGGTTTTGCTGCTCTGAAGTAGATGTGCTGTGTTATTAAACAAAATATTCTCGCTTAAATAGTAAATTGCTTCAATCAAACCAAGAAAACTCCTGTGGTTGCTAATCACACATACATAAAATGGCTACTTTACTCAACTTATTCATGAAGGCGAAAGGCACATTACTTTATATACTTTTACTGTTTAACCCTAAACCCTACTTCGATAGGAGACTTTGAAATAGTAAACTTTTGAGAGAATTCATATTCCGACACAATTCTAGATCACCTTCCGTCAAATAATATCAGGACATTTAATCTCTGCAAAAGACATTATTTGAAAGTAGATGTGCTTTAAATTATTTTGTTAAATTTGAGTTCATATTCCTTGGTTTAGGAAAACATTTTCTGTACTCGCTCGTGTTGATTCTCAAAGAAAGTGTCAATTCATTCAAGTTTCGATATTTTCACATACTCTGAAAATGGCTCATGTGAGCCGAAAGCTTAGATCAATGAACAGCTTAATAAAAAATATCCAAATATTGGACAATTTTTATCTTTATTTTCACTCGAAATTAAAGTAACCATACGAAATTTAGAACGGCTCATGATTAAACATAATAGATATTCATTGTTTGTTATAGTTGACAATATGTTCATATATATATATATATATATATGCGCGGTACTTATTGGAAAGCGCTCGATATCAGTGATAGAACTAACATACTTAGATGTGTGGATGTGAGCTTGTGACCCTGGATTTCACGTCCTTGCGATTGTCAGACAAACTAATTTATTTTTTAAAATTTTGAATCAATTTATGTCAGTTTATGTTTGGTTATATTTAGTGATGTTTGATGCTAGTGGGAGGAAAAATTCTACTCTGTGTCCGTTTCGGAATGGCACTCATACATACACAGACATACATACATTCAGGTGTACGTATTGTAGTTCACACAAAAATATACATATATGAACTGTGTGGGACCGAACGCAGACATGTATCCATGTGTTCGATTACGTATACATACGCAATTGTGGTTGTCTTCGGTGTTGAGATTGTGTAGCAATATTTTTATTTTTAACTTTACTTATTGTGTAGCAATATTTTTATTTTTAACTTTACTTACTTGTGTGTTATAGAAGATTACACTTATATAGATTAGTTGAAATTCTAATTTATAATACTTATTGGTATTTTTACGGAAAATTGGCACTAATTTTGATGGAGGAGGGGAGTATAATTGTAAAAGAATGCGGCGATAGTGAGTTACAAACTAATATATATATATATATATATATATATATATATATATATATATATATAGATAATATTAGTGGAAAATATACATACATATGAAAAATATATCTAAAAAATTCCCATACATGTATATTTTCAGGAAAATATACATACATATCCAAAAAGGAAAATAAACATATCAAAAAGAATTTAGAGAAAGTGTAAGTATGAGGATGATGAAGGAGAGAATTTTTGGAGATGTGGGTGGGGTGGATTTTCGACGGATGTCTAATACATAAGATTTTCGTGGTGACATATACACCAGAGGACAAGAGGAAGGAAAAAAAAAAAAAAAAAAAAGGGAAGGGTGGGGAGAGGAATGGGACGAAGGAAAATAAAAATGTGTTTACATAAACTGGGTTAGGCATGTATGTGCAACACGTATGTCTGGGTGTGTGTGTGTGTGATGCCATAGTATATGTTTTTGTGTGTATTATATGTGTTTTGAACATAGAAATATTTGGTCCTTGCGAAAAGACAATCGTTATATTCAATATATTTATATTTGATTTAATTTTAATAGTTGTTTTTTTCCATTTTGAATTTGTAGGTCTGATGATTTGGATAATTTTAAATTATGACCATGGAATCTTTTATTATATATATATATATATATATATATATATATATATATATATATATATATATATATATATATATATATATATATAAATACGATCAAATTAACAGATGTCCACTTTTATATTTAATATCTGATATTGAGCTCTTTAACCCATAAAAAACCATGAACACACACACACAAACACACACATATATATATATATATATATATATATATATATATATATATATATATATATATATATATAGAAAACATGTGTTTTAAGTTAAAGGTAAGTTATTATTTGTTAAAAAATTTTCGACTTTGTACGAAATAATTATTCTTTTACATGAAATAATAATTTTTATATAAATAATTCTTTTCCCTACCTATAGGTTCTCCTATCAGCGATGTTTTAGCCCACATCTTAGAATCCCTCTGATTTCAAAACAACGAAAATACTGAACACGATCACTATATAGATTAGTCTTACCAATACATCCACACAATGTTAAACTAATAGAATAAACAAACTAAATAAAATTAAAACTACATCTGAATTCAATGTATTGAAATTTCGTACAGTTTATTTTTTCGTAACATTGTTTCATATATATATGTGTGTGTTGTATACATATATATACATATGCATACATACATATATACATATATATATATATAGGAAGGAAAATGTAAACTGTAATTTATAATATTATATATATATAATATATAAATATATATATATATATATATATATAAATGAAAAAAATAACAAAATATGGACGTAATATTTTAAGAAAAATAACAAAATATCAAACGAGATGGAACGCTCACAAGTCGTCTTTCACAGGTGAAGTTTCTTGCCAAACTAATCTCATACGGGACTCCATTTGTTAATTAAATCCCTGGTCGGTGACAAATATGTTTTTCATACGAAAGAAGAATTTAAACGCAAAAAATGAATAAGTACATTTTAATGAACGTCGTTTTTTGGTTGCTATGATATCAAACTTCATCAACCCTGTCGTTATTATTAACAGCACTCTTGCCACTGCCTTCTTTCCTGTAATAAAATTCTTATTTGAATCCAAATCTAACAAAATTCTGCCTCTCAACTTTTTCTGAAAATATTCTTTCCTTTTTCATCCATCATTATTTTGTCCTTTTCTTATGTATCAATTTCTGACAGTGAAATTCTCACACCAAACCCATTCTTCCATTTCTGTAACCTCTCAGAATATCCAAAGAATTCTTTGGCTTATTTGATTTTGTGATGAACTTGTTGGTTGGTTAAACATTCTTTGGGCGAATCGTGTGGAGAATTGTGTGGAACTAACAATAGATTCTACGACGCTAAATAAATCGGCAATGATGACGATTCCGTGTGTAACCCTATTGACTGTTATAGGCTTTTTTGAATTTCAGGTGAAACACCCGACTTTCATAGCAAACTCATAACATAATGTTCTCATTTTTCTTTCCTTCAATATATTTCCTAACCCTTGCAAATTTTCTATAAAGTATTAATATGTTTTTCTTGCGAAACAAAAGTGTCTATAAAATAACATTTTCATGATAAATATATGGATATTAAACAAAATTCTAATAAAAGCAAATTTATTCAAGATTTAAATAAATGTCTCATATTAATTAATGTAAAAAAACTAATATTTTTTAGATTTGGAAACTTTTTTGGTCAAGTGGAATTGGCAGATATATTTCTTAGTTTATCATGTGTTACAACTCTCGTAAATGATTCGAAAATTCAACTAACAATATTTTGCGTTCGATTTATTTTCATAAACAGATTCTGGTTGATGTTTCAATCACTTTTAGACTCGCATTTTATTATCAACATTCCAAATATTTTTCTTTTAATTTTTATACCGCTAATTATTAACAGAACAGACATCTTGCCGACTATATAATTTTTATACGTCTATATATGTTTATATTGACATATATTTATCTATTACTAGCAGTAGAGCCCGACGTTGCCCATGGATGTAACAGTAAGAGATAGATCAAGTATTGACCATCATAAAGACTGAAAAATAAAATTGACAAAGATTATTGTTTAACACGCATGTTTAACACGCATGTCTTAATTAGTTTTTTTTTTTTACGAATTGGTCAAACCCAAACTCAAACAAAAACATTGTTTTCAATCGTTATGAGTCTACCGATTGAATAGAATTTAGGAAATCCGATCCCATATATAAACGAACACACACACACACACACACACACACACACACACACACACACACACACACACACACAATCCGGGTTTTATAATAAGTATAACTCGATATGAGTTGCCCCCCTTGCATTAATGCCTCTTAATCGTGTTTTCAAATTGATTTCGTGCAAAAACAATTGTGTTTTTCCAATTTTTGGCGCTGTCAGAACCACCACAAGGTAATTTTACGTAGTCCTGTGAAGTTTTTGTTGAAATCGGTTGAAAATGTAGGAAATCCGATCCAATACACACACACACACACACACACACAATAACCTGGGTTTTATAATAAGTATGATTGTAGGATTAATTTTTTGTGAGGTGTACCGAAAAAGTATAGATACATTTAGGATTTTTTTCTAGTTTTATTATCAAGTAAGAAATTTCTCCTTTTAGAAGATCGAAATGATTTTACGATCATTATTTGATGTTTATCTTCATCGTCCATCTTCTTCTCTTTCTCCTCCTCCTCCTTCTCCTCATTATTATTGCCAAATTTGTAGTCAGTGCGGCAAAAATTTCTGCAAATTTAGAATTATAATTGAATGGACTAACAAATCGGATAAAAAGAATTTATATTTAGAATAAGATTTTAATTCTAAAAAAACTTGATCTATTCAAAGCGGAACGTAAAAATCAAATTTAAATAAAGGAGCTTTATATAATTTAGAAAACAATCACAATTTTATGAACTGAAATTTAAAATTCGTTTTTCAATTGGGTAAAATCAAGTCAATAGAGTCACAAGACGAGTAAATATAACCAAGACATTAAAAGTTGTGTTAGTAAGAAACTCCATTGTATACAACGCATGTAGAGAAAGCTTTATTGCTATTTATTTTGAGCAAATCTGCAGCTAAACATCTTGATATATCGTACGTTATCTATCGTCTCGTGTAGCATGTTCCTCACATATTGGTTATTTAAAACCTAACTACTGGTTACTTGTGGCTTTCTGCCAGGCTAAATCGGTATAACAAAAGGATATAGTCTTTAGAGACTGGCACACAGCCACAATAGTTAGGCGTCCAATCGAAATTATTACATGAATGATTTAGTCTGCGAAGTTAGATTGCTAATCAATATACTAGAAAAGGCGAATGTAGTCTTACTGACCATTGCTCGCTTAATGATCTCTCTACTCACTAGGTGCTCCTCTGGAAGCGGTGGTGAATAAGTTTATTGGAACAGATTGAGAATAGATAACAAAACCAACAAACAAGGCGCAGACAATTCAATTTATAGATTTTTGTATGACTATAAAAACATTGATTTCGTTTTGTCTAGAATTAGTTTAAGGTTATAAGTTTGAAGAAGAACTCAGAAGCAAATCAATAGCAATAATCAGTTTTTCTAACGTGAACCCGAGGGTAGTTTCGACAACATTTTGATGGTTCTACTCTTTGCTTTCTTGCGCTTTTCACACTTCAAATGAGATGTTTGAAAACTGTCATATTGCAACTGTATGTAATATTTGCTTCAAATTAGATTGATTAAACTTGAAATCACCAAATGTTTCTCAAATAAAGTTGCAAAAAAAGGATATTTTATTTTTGAAAGGTTTTTAACAAAGAGAATATCATTTTGCTGAAAGAATTGTAAATACGGGTAAAATCAGCCATTTTTAGCGATTTAAAAAACTACTCAATTAAATCTAATCAATTTAAATTCCTTTTGATATACAACAAAGTATTTTGATTATTTGAAGTATTAAAAAATTTAGTCTATTAGCATGAAATTAAAACTAAAATAAAAGCTTCAAGCAAGATTTTTTTATTTTTATAAATTCATTTTAAACTTTAGGCATCGCGTTTATTTGGAGATAGGTACCAATATATATATATATATATATATATATATATATATATATATATATATATATATATATATATATATATATATTATTGCGGAACGAAAAGAATTATCGTTTCATAACTCATGCTATTATTTGTCTCGCAAACACTATTTGGCAGGGATATACGAGTTCGGGTAAAAAGAAAGCGAATTTAAACAAACAAGAATTAGTAAACGTATTAAGAAGTGATGTTTACAAAAATATAAAGAAAGACATGAACTTCATCGTTGAAGTTATTCATAGTTCAACATTATCTTCAGTCGATGTCACTGAAGTGTTTACATGCCGTGTGTTCTACGCAAGAGAAAGAATAAACGCGTATTGTCGCTTTCGAAGTCAAAGGGAAAGTGGCGAACCTTTCAAAAATCGTCTCGCCTGTAAATATCATTAGTGGTAATCTATCTATCTATCTATCTATCTATCTATCTATCTATATATATATATATATATATATATATATATATATATTTGGTTGGATTGATGTGAGTTTGTGACCCTGGGTTTCACGCTTTTGCGATTGTCTGATGATTAAAAAGATTTTACGATTGTCTGATGATTAAAAAGATAAACATGACATAGCAGAAAACCTCTTTCATAATAGCATATGAAAGTTAAAAGTTTTAAAGTATAGGACAATTTAAATTCGAATGTTTACTGGAAACCAAGAAAAATGTTCAAAATACAGAAAATACACTTAACAAGAAATCCGTTTATGTATTTAACCAAAATTATCACTGAACTTATATAAATGAAAAATACTTGCCTAGATTTACCCCGTGTGTGTGTGTGTGTGTGTGTGTGTGTGTGTGTGTGTGTGTGTGTGTGTGTGTGTGTGTGTGTGTGTGAGAGAGAGAGAGAGAGAGAGAAATGTTTTGATAAAGTTCCTTCCATTTCAAAGTAATTTCCGGTTATTGTCGTTCAAAATATTTTGTACTCGGTTCTTCATTTCCTGAAAAATTATCCGTTTGAATATTTTGAAAATATCGAGCTTCAAAGTGTTGCACAAGTCAGACACAAGTAAAATAAAAAACTCCATTTTTAAAAGTCTCTCTAGCGTTTAACCGGTAGAGAGTTCTTTTGAATGTGAGAAGAATGAGAAGAAGAAAAGGAAGAGGAAGAAGGATAAAGTAGAGAAGTAAAAGAACAAGAAGAAAGCGAAGAAAGATGAAGGGAGAAGAAAGAAACAGTCGTTTAAAAAGTAAATAAACAATGAATATATTTAGATAAACCAGAATGAATAATGTAGTCCGTTCAGTGCCAACTGGGGGGGGGGGCTATATACTTCTCGTCCACTAGTAGACGAAACTTAGTAAATACAGACAGGTGGACCATCAGTAGATTAAAAAAAATATATATTAACATATAAAAAACGAACAGATAAATTTGAGGAGACAGATGAAAAATAAATTTTCTATTTCTGTACTGACGCCAGTTTTCGAATATTCAGTCATTGCTATAACAGGAAAAAAAAAAAAGATATAAGAAAAAAACCATTAGATCTACAAAAAGACAAAAGATTTTCTATTATTTTAACTTTGTGGATTTATACATAAGTTAAAATCACACAAAAAATATAACTTGTTTTATTATATTTTAAACCAATTGAACAGCTTGGCAAAGTTGATGCATTCAGATGTGGACCAAGAGCTTTTACTTATTAGAAATTACTGAAAGTTGGCACGAACTTAGGAAGAAGATAATGAAATCAAAGAAAAATGAAAGAATATGGAAGGGATTGAAGTCAAAGAAGAAAACCAGAAAAGGGAAGAAATTAGAATAAAAGAAGACTTCCAGAATATGGAAAGAATTGATTGCCGGGAAATGGTATAAATCTATATCAAGAAGAATCCCGGAAAATGGAAGGAATTGGAATCAAAGATAATTGCCAGAATATGGAAGAAATTGGAATCAAAGAAGATTGTCAGAAAATGGTAGAAATTGGTATCTATGAGGTTTGTCAAGAAATCAAGTATGCTTGACTAGATTAGCAGGAAATGAAACAAGATGGAATCAAATAATGTTGGTAAAAAATGAATGGAAATAGAATCAAGGACTGTTAGCTTTAACTGTAAGAAGTTTGACTGAAGGACTGTTAGCTTTAAATATAAGAAGTTTGACTGAAGAACTGTTAGCTTTAAATGTACGAAGTTTGACTGAAGGACTGTTAGCAAGAAACGAAAGTAGATGGAATCTTGATCGATTTGTTCAAAATTTGAGGAGATTCAATCAAGGATTATTCAAATTAATTTGCATGAAAACAAAACAAAGATATCTCATCGAGGAAGATATGACTTCTCGTCTTTTATTACAGGGAGTCATAGAGACTCTTTTACAACATTTGTCAAAATGTTTCAGCGATAAAAAATGGATACTCTACAAATGTCCGAGAAAAACTTTCCCGTGATGATGTCAGTTATTTTGAAAATACTGCAGTGTTCAACATAAAATTTCTCTTTTTTTTGACTGACTTGCCCTGACCGTTTCTTGTTGAAATCTTTTCAATATACTTTTTGTAAATCTTTACGTTTTTTTGTTCGTTGCCAATCCCACGACGGCAGCGTGAATTGCATTGTTAAGAAGTTTCATTGATTTGATATGGTCATAAACATTACAGACAATTGGTATTTTGATCAGATTTTATAAATAATAAAATCTAGTTCATTTAGAGTAGTTGATATTTATTTGAAAACCATGCGAATAAAAACAAGATTTATTCCTTTAGCAGCCGCAAGACAAATGATTTAAGACACAATAGTTAAAACCGAAAGTTTGTCCTTCCCGTAAAAAACTCCGGGATGAAAAACTCCAGGATGTTTGGATGAGAGGCTTGACTTGTTATTTCTCGAATCATTTCTCTTTCTAAGAAGAAAGCTAAGGGCTGGATGGAACATTGCATACGTAAAGTACAACGTTTCGTCAAGAATCATATCAATTCCAATACGATGAAAGCCGAGATATTTTATATCGGACTTTTTATATACCTCACCCTCTCTCACCTTCTACTCTCTCTCCTACACGCTATCTCTTTTTTCATATATATATATATATATATATATATATATATATATATATAGTGTACAAAACATCCAAGAAATGCTTGACGATAGACTCTTCGCAATTAACTCGAGACAACGAACCTTACTTAAGTCTGAAGGCATAAAAAGTAAATATAAAAAGGCAAAAAGACTTAATAAAGCAAGACTACAGGGAACCTTTAAAACACTGTAATTCGGAAGAATGGTAAATCCATCATTTTCCTTATTTTATACAAGACCGACCCAATGAAAAACTTGTCTCTATTCTAACAAAGTCAAATTCAAAATAATAAACACACTAACATCATTCCCAAGACACAGATAAGCAAACATCACAGTAAATAACACAAAATTCGAATAAACCTCATAAAATTGTTTTACGATTTCACATAAATATATAAAACCTAAAGTTTTTTCCTTTCTCAGACGTAAATAAATTTCGAATTATTTGGATGAGATATTCAACTTGTTGTTTGTCGAATGATCTTCCTTTTTTAAAAAGGAAACTAAGGGCTGTATAAATCCTTCCGCATTTAATGTATAAAAAACCGTCGAGAACAAGTTCAATTTCAATATCAAATCCTGCATATATGCTGTCTATATTAAATCGTAAAACACAAACTTAGTTCGTCCCTACGTTCCATAATTTTATAAATCCCTAACCCTTATAAATCCTTACCCCTTATAAATCCCTACCCCTTATAAATCCTTACCCCTTATAAATCCCTATCCCTCATATCACTTATTCAAAATTTACGCTGACAGCTTGTTTACCAATGTCCTTGTTAAAGAAACTATGGAGGGATAGTAATACAAAACGAATATAAGTATTCCTTGCTCCCACTTCCTACAATTAAAAAATCCAAATTTTACGTAGACTTCTATCCTGCACGACACAATTACCTTTTCATGATCATTAACGCAACATTTACACACCAGTTGATGGCGTAGCTATCGGTTCACCTCTCGGCCCTACTTATATTAAATTTCTTCATGAATCATGTAGAAAAGAAAATCTTAAATAATTTCACCCAGGCTACCATATATGTTCGATATCTCGATGACAAAAACTTTAACAAAACCTTTGAGAATAATTCCGTCCTACACTTTAATTATCTACATATTAATTGTCTTGTTAAAATTGAAATGTTTTAATTAAACTTGCTGAGTAAATTGATATTTGGTAAATTCCCAGCAGCAAAGTCGTTTACAAGGGGCAAGAGTAACATTCAGAAATAAAACACATTCTTATCTTCGCGTTCCATTTTTTTTTCTTCATTATTTTTTTAATCTTGTCTCACCAAAAATCTTACGAGGGAAAAATTGACAAATAAATAATGAAACAAAACCATTTACAAATGAAAATAAAAAATATCAGTAAAAATCAATATATTAGAAATACCGATTACAAAGCGAGAATCATTTTCGAAGTTATAGCGTATTTCTCAGTAGTACATTACATTCTAAGCGCTCATATTATTATCCCACCTGACCTTAAGCCAGACTAGGCTGTCTAGTAAATACATGCTGAAAGTTGTATAATCGTTGTAACAAAGTATGAATATGTACATTATTGTTTGATTTATTAAATCGTGTTATTAATTAAATTTGTCTAATTAGCGCTAATCAACAATATGTAAGCCACAGATTAAATCAATTTCACACAAAGCAAAATATGTTCCATTGTATTGTACATAGTATTGACAATGATGACGGAATCTATGCTTAAGGATGAAAACTGCTCGTTATTCGCTCTCACAATCATCTGTTACAACGCCGCTTTGTTGCGGAGGTGGAGTACTCGCATAATTTGGTCTATTCACACTTTAACACTTATAGAACGAGAAATTATACTCAGTCATGTGAATCAGATTTTTGAGTTCTAGCCGAGGCAATTGAAATGAAAGAGAAAGTAGAATATATCAGACACATATCAACAGAAATACTGTATGTTAAATAACAGAGAGGAAGATATTCGTTGGAAAAATATGCAAGGAAAAAGGAATAGAAGGAAAAAATGTTTATACTCCCCGAACATGAGTTTATTTCATATGAACGCCATTTTCTATTAAGTTCATCTCATCTCTGTTATTTATACCGAATTCTTTATGTTTTCTTTTGCAAAATGGCGGAGTTTATTCTGTTTTTCCCACCTTGATCCCAAAATATCATTGATCTTCAAAATATAAGTTATTATTATTATTATTATTATTATTATTATTAGTAGTAGTAGTAGTAGTAGTAGTAATCGTCGTAGTCGTCGTAGTTCGTCAGCGCTCACCAGTCATCGGTCGCATTTTTACCGTGAAGCAGAAATTGAATGCTATCCCGAGTCGCTGATTCTCACAACAAAAATCGAAAAAATTACAAATACGCACAAAACGTTTTTGGCCATGTGAATGCTGATTTCAAGATTTATGGTATTGCTGGGTTGCCAGCCTAGGTTCTTCACACGTAGAAAATCATAAGAAAGGAAATCTCTTTTAATTCATTGCTTTGGTTGAAAATGAACACAACCTTGATTATTGCACAATGCGATTATTTAATATTGTCTTTTTCTTAACTCAATCTCGCAATGTTTACCGTTGAATCAATGGCAGTGACTACTCTATCCGTTAGTATTCATGACAGATAGAGACAATAAAAACATCAATCTATTTGGAGTAAATTTGATACCTAATAAATATCGGTTTATTTTTATTATTGTAACTCAGTCATTCGAGATTTATGCAGCATTTTGGAAAGGCTAAGATCGTTTTATATACACATATAAGAGTAAAAAAGTAAATCTCCTGTAAAGTGGCGAGATTTGAAAGTCTCCATGAAATGCATTTTGTGTAAGTATGAAAGAACAACGGCAATTTTAATATTTAAGAAACTCTTTCTCTATTCGTTGTTTGAATCAATTTCATTGATGTGCATTGCGCATGACTGATAACAATGGCATTGGATCAACAGTTCCGTCATCCCACAAAGGGATCAGTAATGAGAAAGAAAGAAAGAAAGAAAGAAAGAAAGAAAGAAAGAAAGGAAGAAAGAGCGAAAAAAAGAAAGAAAGAAAGGGGGAGGAAAAATACAGGACAAAAGAAAGCAAGGAAAGAGGAAAAAATAAAGGAAGAAAGAACGAAAGCACGTTTATTGAAGTTAACTGATTTAATGTTTCTTGAAAGACAATGAATGTTCGCACGGTTGAAGAAAATAAAAAAACAAAACAAAAATAAGTTATTATTTTGCAACCAGCCGAAAGCAACATGTAACACGAAGTTGATTATCTTGTGTGGAATTTGCAATCAAACCGGAGACATCAGGCAATAACTTGAACACCCCTTTAAAGAGAAATAACATGGATTGCTTCCTGAAGAATGAATCTTCGGGTCTCAGTTTGGCTACTTGAGATGGATACTTTAGATGGGAAAGAAGCACAAAAGGGAAAAGAAAAAGAGAAAGAATAAGAAATGAATGTGGAAAGAGAAAAAGTAGAAAGAGAAAAAAAAAAGAAAAGAGAAAGCGGCTAAAGAGGGAAGTGATGAGATGAAGAGAAGAAGAGAAAAAGAAAAGGGAGTAATAAGAAGCAGGTGAAGAAGAAGGAAGAAAGTCATGAGCGTGAGAGAGAGAATGATTGGTAGAGAGAGAAGCTAATAGAAAGAAAGGAAGAGAAAGAGAATAAAAGAAGGAAAAAGTGAAATACAGGATGAAGTGAGAGCATTAGAGCAAGAAATTATGGCCAGAAAGTCATATCTCGCAAGCGATACAAGGCTTTTCTAACCTCATTTTTTTATCTAAAACCTCGTACGTTACTCATTTAATAAAAATAGCAACAAAAAAGCCATTGATTTTTTTCTTTTTCATTTGACGTAGACAAAATCTTCTCCAATTTGTTCTCTATAAAGCTTCATGTTATCGTATTTGTCTCATTTCTATCAGAAAATTCATGACACCTAGCACAAAATGTCACGTCCAAATAAAACAAAGACATCAAACATACATAACGTGTGGCACCCCAGCCTTTTTATCCTTCGGCGTCTTCTAAAATTCCAAAGTCGTTTTAGTTGTATTGTGTACCAAAAATCGCAGAAATTGCAAAAGTGGAGAAATGCAGGATTGTGAATGTTGTCTGAAATAAATGCGAAAAAATTTGCATTCAGTCCGTTGTGTGAATTGGTCTTTGGTGATGAAAGATAAAGTCATTTTTTAGGAAGTTATCTGATTGACTGTGTTAGTAATTGTGGGAATGCCTGATGAATAGAAAAAATGTGAAAACATCAAAGAATCAAGTTTAGGGCTCGGAGAAGAGGAAGAAACAATGCTTCTAAAGAATTGGCCTCTTTGAGTTTTTCGCTAAGATTGACTGAATTGCGTGGAATTCATGAATGACTAAATGCAATTGAACTGGTGAAAATGTGAATTGCAAATGGTGTGTGCTGGCAAAATAAACCAACGAAGCGTTTCAAAATTCTTCATTTGACTGACAAAGTGCAACAAGTACTTCATGAATTTGAACAAGATTTTCCGAAGTTCTTAGATTAAGTATTTTTATTATTATTGTTATATTTTTGTGGGGGGATTAATTTATCGTCTATTTTTATTATTACTGTTTTTATTGCAACACCCACGTTTTTTTAAGCAAGTGACATCGATCAAAAATCACAAGAATGATATATAACATAGGCAATGTATATATATATATATATATATATATATATATATATATATATATATATATATATATAGTCACAACCTTTCTCGTTTGATTCTATCGAAGTTATGTTCTTTGTTTATACTTATTAGTACAACTAATAGCATCTGCGGGTAATAAACATCAACTGTAAGATAAACTAAATAAAAATTAATAATAAAAATAGTACTTTGCATTGTAAAGACAAAAACATTGTGAAGAACAACCGTTTTGTTATTACAAAAGCGATTAGATCCTTTAAGACTAAAAGAGTAGTTAAGGCTTCTAGGCTAACTTGTTAAAAATCATTATTTCATTACAGTTATTAGAAGGACAGGTAATAGCTTACTAGCGTAATGTATTGCTTGAAAGGACCGTACTTTTTAAATTCATGGATGTTGACACATGTTCGATAAGCCAAATAAGTCGTATTTCATGTTGAACGTTATTCAATGCTATCATCAAATGCATAACGTCAAAATTGTTATATAAGTTGAGGCTTTATGTTTTAACAAAAAAATCACTTCAAGCAACTAGATAAAATTCATTTATGGTCATCAATAAGAAAGACAGCCTGAAAAGCGAGCTATGAATTGGAGATATCAGCGTTAAACAAGCACAGAAATTTAAATATCTGGGAAGTGTTTTGACAGATGATGGAAAATGTGGCACGAAAATCCGAAGCACGCTCTGGACAAGTAAAAGAGTTTTGGATTGTTATATTATATTTATTCCCTTATATGGCAGGGAATCCTGTACTATTTCATCACAGACGAAGAGAAAACTGTAGGCAACAGAAATGTGGCTCTACAGAAGGGTACTGAGAATTCCATGGACGGACCGAGTAAACAATGACGAAGTCTTACAGAAAACGGCAACAAAAAGAACACTTATGCACAGAATCAGGAGTGGACGGCTGAAATTCCTTGACTACATACTGAGAAAGGTCTGAGAAAACCACACCCTCAACAGACTTACAGGAGAACTAGAGGAAGGCAGCGAGAATGGATGGCGGAATGGTGGGCTCGAGGCTTAGCAAAGGGAGAATAACTGCTAATGGAGAGGAAGAGACACGAAGGTTTTGAGAGCCATGATTGCCAACGTCCTGAAGAGATACGGCACATTGAACAAGATTTAGGTATGAGGAATCGGTTACCATTAATCAGAAATTGAAGATTTTTTTAATCATATTTTTAAAGTATCTGAAGTGAGAAACTAACCGATAAAAATCTTTTTTTTTTCTTGACCTAACATTGAAGATTGAAACTTGAGTTTCATGATATCGCTATCCTATCGGTGAAAATGTAGAAACCAATTCACATCCGAATGATATTTTGCGACATATATAACATCTGATCCATTGATGACTGTATAGATTTTCTTGGGCAAAGGAATGGTAGATTTCCTTGCAAACTATATGAAAAATAAATATGGAAACGGTAAGTCTTGAATATGTCTATCTTTCCCTTTTTGGACACAGCTATTGATCAAATTTCACTGAATTGGGGATTTTCATTAAGCAAAAAAAAAAAAAAAAAAAAAAACACAACATATATTTAGTAGAATATTCACAGAGCGCCTATTTACGACAGAACTCATCTTCAGTGACTTGCCTGATAAGCAAATTGATTACTGTATGACAGCGAGCCTCTTTAAAAAAAACATGAATATAAAGTTCAGATGGCGTAAATAATCAGAAATAAAAACGATTAGCTTCATAAGTGTAGAATTAAGTGCTCAGCCGTTGTTTCCGTTCCCAAATCAATTAAGACGAATCCCATATTAGACGTGGTCCTGGCATATGAGATGATTAGTTCAACTTTCATCGGAGGCACTTAGTTATTTTCGATTCACGCTATTTATTTTAGTAGCCGTCGTAGACTTTATCAACCTGGTGGTTGTGATGAAAAGCAATAATAATAATAATAACAACAAGATAGATAAAAAAATCAATAATGGCTGGTGATGAGTTTTGAAAAGTTTTTCTTAATACAAATAGAAGGAAGCAGGGCTTACTGTTATATAGCGTTGAAACGATCACCGAAGTTAAGGAACAACAAGCCCGATCAGTACCTAGATGGGTGACTGCTGGGAAATACCAGATGTAAGCGTGGGTGTGCGGATGGTGTATTGAATAATGACACGGAATTGTTCAACAGAGAGCCGAGTTCCAATTTTAGTTGGATTCGTTATATATTTACTTACGCGCAAATACCCTGGGGAAAGATATGAATCCATCTCTTCTCCACCAGCTATGGGTTAATTAGTAAGACTTTTAACAATAAATCATCTACGCCCACAAAAGGTATTAAAATCTAAAAACATTTTCTGGCTTTAAATAATCTGCGAAGTGTTGACAAACCGTAAAATAACGAATCAATCAAATCAAAAGGAAGCAGAGAAAATACGATTTTCTTAACGGTTAAGAATAATTAGCATATCAAGTGATTTTCTTTGACAGACTTTAAATCGTGCCATCATAACTCGTTTCGTATTTCATTGTCTAGCGTTTATGATTGAAATGACATTTCTTTAGGTTATTGCTCTTTGGAATTGATAACCTGGGGAAAATAAATGAGAAAATTAGCAAAATATGTCAGTCAATTCATATGAAACGATCAATAACAAAGCGACAATGACGATGCAACATCGAAGTGTGTGGGGGTGCAATCGCATCCCCCACCCCGTCAAAAGGGAA
Organism: Acanthosepion pharaonis; assembly: GCA_903632075.3. Taxonomy (NCBI): domain Eukaryota; kingdom Metazoa; phylum Mollusca; class Cephalopoda; order Sepiida; family Sepiidae; genus Acanthosepion; species Acanthosepion pharaonis. The sequence goes on from CAHIKZ030000179.1 coordinate 225,868, forward strand.
ATTACTTATCACAAGAACAGACTGGAACCAGAAAAAAAGATCTGATTGCAGTCAAAAAAAGAAGACTCGATTAGTGCAAAAGAGAATGGGTTGAGATGTAGCTCAACACACGCGCGCGCGCACACGCACACACACAAAATATATGTGTATATGTGTGTGTGCGCGCGCACACGCCAATATTCTAAAATAGGCGAGATTGCATTCTCTGTAAATCAGTATTTAGATTTATCAACTATAGCTGCAAAATGAAATTTACTGTAAAGAACCAAGCATCTAAATACATACTGTTAGTGATAGATAGATAGATAGATAGATAGATAGATAGATAGATGGATGTGTTGCCAGAGTGTTACAAAACACTCCACTTCCAACATTGCTCAGCATTTCTGTTAAAGGCGACCGTATGACATCGAATATTTTAAACCAGTAGAACGTAAATTGCTACGTTTTGAATCAATTTCAGAGCATTACTACCAGAGCCCTTCTCGCAAGGGGTCGAATAACCTCAACCGAAACATCACCCTCAATACCTACCAAACTATTCCATCCTAAATCCTCAATGATATTTGTTGCGCTTTTACTTTTCTAAGTATACTGGATTTTTGTCGATATTCCCTATTGACTCACATGTTCTGTTTTGTGAGTTGGTCATTCTTTCTGACGGATCGTTGTAAAAGTTCCGGATGAGAATACGGTATTTTGCAAAGGAATTTGTTTAATTAAGCGATTTAATACAGAAACAACTGCTACTCTTGGGACGTGCAGTTTGTTTTGCAAAGAGGTCTCAATTCACTCGATGCTTCTGGAGCTGCCACCAATGGGTATAATGCAGTTGTCGATAAAATACAGCCAGAACAGGCCAAGGATAAACAATGTCTTACTGAGCAATGCGACCATGAGGCAAATGAAACTGACAAATGCAGTTATAAGCAGAAAAAAGAATTTTTAAAATAGAAAGAGAGAGAGAAAGAAAGAAAGAAGAGAAAATGCCTCTCTATAGAAGTTCAATTGTAAAGCATTATATAAAGGTAATTACCGCCCTTAAAAAGTTTTTTTTTTATAATTAAACGAATAGAGTATCATTAAAAAGGATTCGACATAGTGGATATCTATTTCCCACCGATGTTAGAAGTCAGTGTTCGAGCTCTTGTAAAAACTAGAATCTCACAGACTATATATATATATATATATATATATATATATATATATATATATATATGTGTGTGTGTGTGTGTGTGTGTGTGTGTGTGTGCGTGTCTGCGCGCACGCGCGTGCGTGTGTGTTTGTAGGATTTTCAGGTTAGACTGAAAGAAAGAAAAACTGTATGCAATTAAAATGCATTGGGATCTTTGAGGATAAATTGGGATTATAAACAACTTTCTTTATCAAATCTATGGCCAGGCATAAAAAAAGAGTGTCTTTCTGTTGTTTGCTTACGAACAGATTTGTCTACGAAACTCTGAAGTCGAGATGCTGAAGGTAAAATCACTCAGCTAAGTGACGAATTTTACTTACATTAATCTAATATATATAACTATATATATATAACTACCTCTGACCAACTGGAGGAAATTACACATAGAATCACGGAAATTATAATTGGTAGCAGAAGCCATTGGTTTATACCAACGGCTTTCCATACTTCATTCTCCAATTCACTCTCGTGTGGTCATGTGTAACGTCATGAGATGCGGGGCGATTTTCGCTTCTAGCGTCTTATATGCACGTGTTTATCGTTGCTTAGAAATCATCTATGTAAACAATGACAGACTATCATCACTGTCGTGTCCGTATATTGTTTAATATGTTGTAATTGACATCTTTGATAATGGCTTATGTAAGCCGAAAATTCAGATTGTATTAAAAAATATGGATCAATATTGTGAATTTCTTCGTTCAACGATAATGTTATTAAACTTATCAGATGTTACGAAAAAAATTTACATAAAATAAATAGACAACACTTGTCTATATTATTTAATGAAACGTGTATAAATGAAAATATGCTGCCTAAATACACACAATATATATATATATATATACATATATATATATATATATATATACTATTTACATTATTCAGACTATTGTCCGAATCTTTGTCGCCATATTTATTACAACGTTTTTTCAGGTGGTTGGAATGTTGAACTGAACTCTTTATTTCGCTCACTGGGGGTAGACTGTTGTAGTTCCAGGTGACATGTTTAATGGATGTCAGTTATCAGTTATCTCCTGTTAATTCCCCTCTCCAAGTTATCCACTGCCTTAACCGGGTATTGAACTCACACTTTTTGGGACCTGTCACTGGATCTAACTAACACCTTTATCCACTGTGCCATGTGCCCTTGAGAACATCTGTGTATGAATTTCTGGGTATTACAAATCTAATACCTTCAGCAATCATTTTGCTCATATTGACATCTTTGTTGTTATCATTGCATGTTTTTACCAGAGCACATATTGCAATTTTTGTTGTTATTATCGCCTTTCTCTGGCTCTCCTTATCACTGGTTCCCATATTGTATTCATTTCTATGCTTAGTCGGCTCAGGAGGTTTTTATGGCTTAGCAACAACCTGAAGAATGCCGGAACGTACAACGGCCGAAACGTTGTAATAAATATGGCGACAAAGATGAGGACAATAGTCCGAATAATGTAAATAGCGTACATAATCCCTCATCTCAGAAATATATATATATATATATATATATATATATATATATATGATGTGTTTGGTGTCTGTTGGATTTAAAATCAGTCCATCGAAACTATTGTTTTTATGCATGTACCTGTAAATACATATATATACATACACACTCACTGAGGCATATGCATATATTAGAATATTTTTGTTATGTATACTTGTACACACATGTACATATGTCCACTCATACGAGATTGGGCTGAAAAGTGCATAGGATGACTATGAAGAAGCGATGTTAGAACTGCGAAATAACGGAAGTATTAATTTCAATTCTTCTTATTTATAACTTCATTGTTTTGTTCCGGGTAAATGAAAATATGTGTTCAAAGAAAACTCCAAAATTAATTAGTAGTGATTTTTTTTTGAAAATGGATACAATTTGACATCGTGTTGTTATCAAGTAGCTGCAGAAACGGCTTTAGTCTTCCAAGGACATTCATGTTGACATGGTTTCTACATTAGGGGATGACACTCCGGCTTTATCAACAGTGCAAAAGTGGGCAGCTGAATTTAGGAGGAGAATAGAGAGTCTTGAAGATGACCCAATACCTGGACGTCCTGCAACTGCCATCACCGAGGAAATCAAATATTGTGTTCACTAATGTCAGATTATTAACTATGGATCAAAGTAGCTAATACTATTATCTTATCCCATGAGAGAGTTGAGAATATTCTGCACAATGAAGTTGGTATGAAGAAGGTTTCTGTTTGGTGGATGCCATATCTCCTGACACCTGATCAAAAGCGCACCTGGCTGATCACATCACAACAGAATCTGTTATTGTTTGAAGCAGATCCGACTGATTTCTTTGAACATTTTCTAACCCAGGATGAGTGTTGGATTCCTCACTTTGTTTCAGAGGCAATCCATGCAGTGGAAACAACTCTCCTCCCCTGCTTCAAAGAAGGCCATGGTTGTTTCATCTTAAGGAAAGGTAATGGTATCAAGTTTTGGGATGCACTGTGTTTATTCACTATCTTCAAAAGGGCCATGCCATCAATGGAGAGTATTATGTCAACTTGCTGAGGCAGCTACGAAAGGTAAGGAACAACTCACCACTTCCGAGTGAATATCACCGACTGAGCCTTTGGGACAACTCAGGACCGAGACAACTCAGCACCAGAAAAACATAACATTTTTATAACCAAATAAAAGTAATTTATTAAGAATTAAAACATTAATTAGCGAATATTTTTTTTCAAATAAAGCATTTGAAAATGCATTATGTAAAATATGAACCAGTTTTTGTTTTTAATTATTTTTAATAAAGTAAATCGTAAATATATTTGTTTTTTAATAAAGTAAATTGACATATAATAAAATAACTAAAAAACAAACTTGTTTTTAATTATTTTTAATAAAGTAAATCGAAAAAAGCAAAGCAAAATGGATGTTTTTCGTTTTCAATTAATTTTAATAAATTAAATCGTAATATAATTTATTTTTTAATAAATAAATAGACATTTTAAAATATTTTTATAAAATAATTTAATTAAGGTTTTAATCCTTAATAAATTACTTTTATTCAGTCATAAAAAAAACTTGTTTTACTGGTGTTGTGTTATTTCTTGAGTTGTCTCTCTCCTGAGCTGTCTTGGTGTTGAGTCAGCGGTGTTTTTCTATACCCGTTACAAAGGCCTTTTTTTAGCTTCTGTGTGTGACTGTGGCTTTAAACTGATTGGCCATGCTCCCTTTTCTCCTGATTTGTTCCCATCTGACTATAATCTGTTCCCCAACATAAAAAAGGAACCAGTATCGCAGTGATGATGACTTTATATCTGCTGTGGTCCGATGTATTACGGTGAACCACCAGTGCGTTTAGATTGCTTTTATGTAGATACGGTGTTCATATGATCTTTTTAATGTTTCTGGATGTTTTCCCCGATGTACAGTAAGCAACACCTTTGTGCAAAAAGTGCGATATGCTAAACATTTATGCAATGACAAAGATTGTTGTCAAAGAGTCATATCATTTTAAACTACTGGGTGGAGTGCCGTCAATAAATAGACGGAATCCGTAAAAACTGAAGTAAATTCAACCAATTACAAAGTTTTGTCCATTTTTGAGATTTAAACTCATTCATTTACATTTGCTTGATTTATTCTTTACAACACCATTCTGCAATCAGAGTAATGTCATCCCAAAAATGCAGTTTTAGAATCAGTGAACATAACTCGTTACTTGATTTTCGCTTCCATCCCGTGTTAAAGTGTCATAAAGCGTCTAAGATTTTAACTATTGCTCTATTTCTATGGTTTGTCCCTGTGTTGCCAAATGTTGATTAAAAGCCACTTATTAATTTGATCCGACTTATTCTTTGAAAAAAAAACCTAACTTGGATTCAAGAGTTGCTGGACTCAAGAAAACGACTGTTTCCTTCCCTGATTTATAACAGGGTATCATTTTAAGGTTGTCGTGAAGAATTTCGGAGTCACAAGGGCAATTCCTATCGTGACATTAACATGAAATGAAACCGCGAAAGAAACTGATTAAAACTTTCTTTTTGCAGTCGGTTGACAAAGCACGACTCTAAATTGTGAAAAGCAAAAAAACAAAAAAAAAAAACGTATGATTAAAAAGGAATTCTACCAATTTCCATTCTCGATAATTAATTATGATACATTAACACACAAACACAATTAATATACATACGCATGCATATACCCACGCACAACAAATACGTTCACACATGGACGTGTGTTGACATACATATACATACATCTTTGAATCTGGGCAAATGTTAAATCTTTGCAAACTTTCCTGTTTCTCTGGGGAATAAAAGTATTTAACCATTCTCCCATAGAGATGGAATATAGCACAAAAGTTTATAGTGTGTAGGTGGATTAAAAATAACCTGGTTACAATGGCTGCGGGTGTTAAGGAGAATACCTGACCGTCTACCCATTCGTCGATTCGAGAGTTTCTGCCTAGAAGACGGAACTCAACGTAATAGGTTTACTTGTCTTGAACAAGAGAGAATTATATAACGTAAACTCGATAAATATTAACTTTAAATCCACGATTTCTTAAATGATTTTTTCAGTTTTTCAGCGGCGGAGAAGGAAGAAGAATATAAATACAAAATTAATGATACTCAGGAATTTAAATTGCTTTGTGAATTAAAGTTTGGATCATTTTTAGATTCCATAATGGAAAGTGGATTAATATGATTCCTTTTATTTAGTTCTTGTTCTTGTGTCTGCTTTGAACAAAAAAATTGTCACGTTTATTTAAATCTTTTTCCCACTCTCTTCAAAGATTCTTCGCGATGGATTTGCTGAGATTCTTTCTTTGGAGTTAAATTACTGTGAAAAGATTCCTTTCAGAAAACAGGCAAAAAATTTAGAAGGAAATTCTTTTAACAGTTGTACAATTCAGAGGCTCTTAAATGTCAACTAAGAAATATCCATTTCCTATTATTCGTAATACGCAATCGGGCTTCAGATATGAAATAGGTTTCCCCACCTCGGACATATATAAAAAAAATTAAAACATACACACACAAACATGTGTGTGCAGAGACATACATTATGAATAATAGACATTTCAAGCATGTATTCGTTGGCAGTTATCCGACACATAGCTGCTTTTCTGTTGATTATAATTTCTTATGGCAGCATTTAGGATTCAACCTTAGAATAGAAGACACAATGATATTTTTGTTTTTCTCTCATGATGAGTCTCGGATCGAAGCTAGTCGAACGTATTTTCTGTTCACCATCTTTTCGCCATAAATCACAAAACCTTCTTCTCAACATGTCTATTCAATTTCCTCATTTCATTCAACCAAAAAAATATCAACGCGATAATTTTGTTTCTTTTCCAATTGGATTTCTCTTTTCTAGATTTCATTTTCATTCGGTTATATCCAATTCTACTTACAGTTTCTAGTTTCTTGTATCTTTATTTAGTTATTTTTCTCTTACTTCCTTGCAGATTTGGATTGTCTTAAATCCGTAGCAAAAGCCAACCAGTTGGCGCTCAACAGTCTTCACAGTAATCGTAGCTTTGCAAAAATCTACAATTTTTTTTAAACCGTTTCAAATATTTTTGCAATTTATTATTAATGTCGATGTGAGAATAACTGTTATTTTGAAACTAAAAGAATAAAATTCATGAGATTTTCATTAAACATTTCACTGTCTCTTTTTTTTATAAAAAGCTTTGTACTCTTTCCGATTGTGGCGTAAAGAACAACAATATCGGTTGAAATAGAAAATGACGCCAATTGTTGATTTATCCAAAAGAATGTCAGGTATAAAGGCGCCTCATTTTGTAGATTTCTCTAGGAGCATTTCTCAATGGCTACAATAGAGAAACGTGAATTAAACAGGAAGTCGAGTAAGAAAAGAAACAACAAAGAGCATTGTTTCGGATCTCATGACCAGAGGGGGGGGCTCGTTTTAAAAAGTGATCACATCAAAATACAATCAACAATTCTATTTAAGCAAACACAGTAAGCAAAAATCAATTTCGCTCACAAATCTGCAAAGTCAATCCCTTTCTCACGATTCTCGGGGCGGAGAGGTGGCGCCTCTTCGAACAGAATGACCATTGTTTTCATTGAATCGTTGAAATAAATATGGACTATCTATACTGATTATCGTGTTCCTTTCCTGGCCTCCACAAACAATAAATCTCATCTACCCTTGATGCTAAAGTGTTGCTCAGTAAATCTCTTATAGACTCATGATAAGCAAGCTACTTTCGCAGACTATTGTTAGTGTAAATTGCTTGATCTCATATACTTAAAACATGTTTGTATATGCGCAAACATATAAACATATACACTAATGCACACACACACGCACATGCGACGGCCAACAGATATAATACACCCTGTTTAAAATAAAATACGGTCGTCTATTTTAAACACTGGTATCCATTAAAATAACGCTTGAAGTAATATAGATATCTCCACAAATTCGTGATACCTAAGGTTTAAAAGATTTTTAAACTGAAAAATCTTTCTTGAAGCTTTTATTTTAGTTTTCATTTCAAGCTAAGTTTTTGTTTAGTTATTTTTTGCTAAGTTATCCGATTAGCGTTCTTTTTAAGTCGTCTTTCATCGCAATGTAGTTCTCTTTAATAATAATAAAAAAGCTTCCAAAAATAAAATATATATATTTCTGAAACTTTATTTGAGGAATATTAGTTGATTTAAAGTAATATTAATCTGATTTGAAACAAAAATTATTTACTTGAAGCTTAAAATATCGCAGAAATGTATTTTTAACACGTGGGTCGGTGTTTATTTAATTTGTCTTGATGACAGATTAATGTTTATCTAATATTGTTCTCTGGGGCAGTTATCCGTAAAAAATAATTGAGTATAACGTAAGCGATTTTTGTATATAATTTTTAAGTACTCAGTAATCTTAAAAAATTAGGAAGATATTCTCCATAATCTAATGTTTTATTAAATTTTAGATATTTTGGCTTTAAGTTGACTATATTTATTGTTCTTATTTTCTGATAATGTCGTGTATCAACTTCCGTATCTAAAAAAAAAAAAAAAAAATCACGTTGATACGCATCAAAATTCTTTTAAAAATATTGATGTCTGATGATTTGTGTTAAGCTTTTCCATTTATGATTAGTAAATATAGTTTTAACTTAATAATATCATCTAAAAGGCTGAAATTAAGACAGAATTTTAAAAGATTAAAAACCTAAAACTTTAATTAAAAAATGAAGACAATTCTTATAAAAATTCTTTATTCATCGAAAATTTTTTTCTTCAGGCAATAGTGTCCTTAACATATCTTATTTATAAAACCTATTAAAAGCTTTTCTAATTAAATAACGTCTCAGTTTTATTGCGTTTTTATTTTACAATTCAGAGCAGATTTTTGGTAAATGGTGTTTCTATTTGCAAAAATGAATTGATGACTTAAATTCTCCAGGGAATCTTGCATTTAACTAATATAAATATGAAGAGGCACAATTTTAATTACTCGAAATTTGATAAAATTAAGTAAGTTGGGGGTAACAGATTTTTAAGAAAAAATTCATTCATTTGAGAATAAGTTTTGAAAAAAAAATTTATTCATTTGTAAATAAGTTTTGAAAATTTCACTAAAATCCGACAATTATTTGATTTTTGTAAGAACAAAGCGCGTTTTTACACACACAAAAAAAATTCTATACTAATCTTTGCCCGCGCTCACCGACTTAAGAAAAACAACATTTTTAACCGAAATTTTGAACGTGATAAAAAGGAATATAATATTTAATAAAATAATAATAAAAAAATATTTTGGTCTTTTACTCTTAATAATAACATTTTGAAGATAAAAAATTTAGCGAATTTTATTGAATTAGTAAAGGGTACCTACTATGTAATATATATATATATATATATATATATATATATATATATATATATATATATATATATATTTAGTTTGCAAACATTTAATAATAGCTAATACATTTTCAGTACCCAAAACAAATATCAGAATACATCCACCTAACCTCACCTGCGATACCCATAACGTAATCTATTATTTATTCTGCAACTTATGTCCTAATAGTGGATATATTGGTGAGTCTGGAAACAATTTTAGATTTCGTTTTAATAACCATAAACAAACAATACGTCAAAACAACCCTTATTCCCCATAGCTAAATACTACAATCAATCAGGACACATTAGAAAACTGCAAATGTTTATTAATAGATTCGATTTTACTTCCACATTCACACGCAGAAAAAAAAAAAACATATTGGATTTTAAAATTAAATACACATAAACTAGGATTGAATAGGGACTTGGGTGTTTTAAATCTTTATAAATATTTCAATAGTTAAGCAATTTTTTTTTAGATATAGTAAAAATTTTTTTTTTTTTTTTTTTTTAAATATTTATGACAGTTAGATTTAAGTTAAGAATATCCGAACAGTGACGTTCCATATCACGTGACGTCCGCGTCTCGCGAAGGACGCTACTTGCTAACAAACAGTAATTTTAATTTATTTGTAACAAACAGTTATTTCTGATGAAAAATTGAGGACAATTTGAAATATCAAATATATATATAAATAAATAAATACTTTCATAAAATAAAACATTATAATTTTCAATTTGAAACTTTTCTATATATATATATATATATAGATTGATTGATTGATTGATTGATTGATTGAGGGCATTTGCAATATTTAAGGAAGACGTGTGCTCATTATCGAGGGTAGAAAGTTTATAGATATAGACAGTGATTACATAGAAATCAATTCTGCATGTTGAGTTGGAGTTTCAACCGTTAAGCAATCATCAGGTCATGTGTTACTCTTTGTTGTGTGAACTATCTTAATAGATCGCTGAGGACTTATTTTAATGAGGTTACAGTTTTTTATTTGAAGCTAATGTTTTAGATTATATGCAGTTCAGGCCTTGAATTTATTTATTCTATTGATTTACTTATTCATTTTATTTCAATATTTTTCATTTTATTTATTCAATATATATATATATATATATATATATATATATATATATATATATATATTTCTGAGATGAGGGATTATGTACGCTATTTACATTATTCGGACTATTGTCCTCATCTTTGTCGCCATATTTATTACAACGTTTCGGCCGTTGTACGTTCCGGCATTCTTCAGGTGGTTGCTAAGCCATAAAAACCTCCTGAGCCGACTAAGCATAGAAATGAATTCAATTTGGGAACCAGTAATAAGGAGGGCCAGAGAAAAGCGATAATAACATATCTTAATAGATCGCTGAGGACTTATTTTAATGAGGTCACAGTTTTTTATATGCAGTTCAGGCCTTGAATTTATTGATTCTATTGATTTACTTATTCATTTTATTTCAATATTTTTTCATTTTTATTATTCATATATATATATATATATATATATATATATATATATATGACAAGTTTTAGAACAAATGAAAGTCTACAAAATAAACATATATATTGTATACTTTCTTTCGTTCTAAAATTTGTCATTTGAATAAAGTTTATTAGTTTTTAAATTATGTATTATTAGTTGTTTAATCTTTGGGGTCCTTATGTCTTTTGAACAAGAGGAGAAGTGTATTCCTTGTTTCCTGTTTAGGATTGTGTTTCCAGTTCCTTCTAAAGTTTTCTAATTCTCTTTCACTCCCAGTAGAATCTTGTATCTTAGTGGCATTATCGCCTTCCTTCGGATGAATTGATTTAAAAAATGGACTTATTTTTCCTAGTTACCTTTTTTTGTTACTGGGTTAATTAGGCTGTATATTGAGTTAGCCTTTTAGTTTTCTTTGTCTTCTTTTAGAGTGATATGATGTTTTTTTACGAATCACTTTATGCGATCATCTAGAGTGAATTTTTGTGCAATTTCTTTCGATTCGTAGTTAATTTCGTGTTCTGTTGTTTTTTCGGTCCTTTCCTTTATGTTTTCGTTATGTTTTCCTTAATTAACTTCTTGTGTTCTTGTGAATTTAGCTTGTAGATGTTTATCGGCGGAAATGTAGACGTTAAGTGAATTTCTATTTATGTTGTTTATACTCTCATTTCGTTTTCTTTGCAGTTCGTTTTGATTATTATAGAATTTTATGTGTTCATTTGGATCTACACAGAATCATCAACTTCGTTGTGTTTTGGCCGGTATTTTTATTTTTGAAGAAAATATACGAATAGTAATTAAATAAAAATAAAGAAAATAATAAATAATTAAAATAAATAAATAAAATAATAATTAAAAAATAAAATAAAATAATTTCAAGATGATAAATAACTTCAAACATTCTTCTCCTATATGCAGTGTCCATTCAGGACATGCGAGATGATGGCTCTCCAGAAATTCCTACCCCTTAGCAGTTTCTCTCTTTGCTAAAGCCCCTAACCCCCATTCTGCTATCCATCCACACAAAATCATCAGGTAGCTGGCTCGCTGCCCTCAGTATGCTCTGTGAAGGTTAAATTTAAAAAAAAAGGTGTGTGTGGTGGGGGAGGTTAATACATAAACAAGAAGTAAATACTACACACCCATACATACATACATAGATTTATACATGTAAAAATAGAGGAGTCAAAATTAGGTACTGGCATGAGATCGCTGGAAAATGAGCATAGCAGGACAATAACGGCCTTAAACTTGACGAAAACAAAATTTTATTGTCAAAATGTTAATGTTTTTATTAAGAGAAAAGAACAGAGTAATTTTTAATTATTTTTCAAAATTTTTCTGTCTTTATTGGAGCATTCTAACTTTTGATTGAAAAACTTTGTTTCTCTTCATCAGCGAAAGTCCTACTAAATAAATGGTAGATTTTTTGTGCATTTTTTTAAATAGCAGTCATTGATTTTGAAAATCTTGCAAAAATAAAAATAATTGTCGGATTTTAATGAAATTTTCAGAAATTATTCATAAATGATGGAAATTATTATAAATATGTTTATTATTTTTTAAAGTCATGGTAATTTTTTTTCTATTTATTACCTCCCCATAACTAACTTTATGAAAACATTTGATATTCAAATGTGTACATTTTTAGTGATTAATTAGTTAAAAGCACAAGGCATTTCTGAATTGTGACATACAAAACTCAATAAAACAAAGATATTATTTAATTTTAAAAGTTTTTAGTTGCTTTTACTTGTTTTTATGTATATGGATAATATTGTCTGAAATGTGGCACCATGCATAAGTTAGAAAGCTGAAAAGAAATATTCATAAATATATGATTTGTTTTTTACGGTTTGTCAACCATTTGATAATTATTTAGAGCTGAAAAATATTTGGGTTTTGAGAATAATTCTTTAATTGCGTTCAAGCGATCTGGGAGAAAGAAAGAGAAGAAGAAGAAAAAGAAAGAAAAAAAATATAATACGAAAACCAGGTCATAGTCGAGCACACACACGCACGATTGATACATAACAGATGTTGGAAGATATCCAGGTCAAAGTACCTGACCGAAATCCGCGAAAAATGGAAGTTGTTATCAATTGGTTGGAGAAACGAATTTTAGGGACAATGAAAAAATATCGATAAGTAACAAATGAAAAGGGTGTCGTTGAGATGATAGTAAAAGTCTAAGGGGATGGGGGAAGTGTATCTAAGGATATGAAAACAAACCATTAATACGAAAACCCAGACAATTTCTAGAGTTGGAAAAAGCCACCCAAGGTGATGTCGCTTTTTTGAGATAATTAAGATTTTTGTTATCAAGCTTCGAGCGAAAGAAAAAGTGAAATATTTTATTAGTTCACGAAAACGCCACCCAGTCTGGGAAATCCCTTTCTTAGATCGTATCCAATTAGCGATAAACTGTTTGACAAATACCGCGTGTAAAAGAAACCGAGAGCGCCATTTCGGTCACGTACGAAAAGGGCAATTTAAATTTTTGTTTCTTTAAGCAAGGTGTTTCTTCCCCCAGAACAAAGCCACGGATTGTCCACGCCCGATTAAAGACGTCACGAAGGAAGGAGTAAAGATACCGACCAGAGCCTCATTGGCCGAGAGCGGTCACATGACATACGAAGGAGCGGGGAAGCGGGTATACGCCCCCAGAGGCACAGTAAGGGAGTAGGGTGAAAGTAAGTTACCGAAAATGGAAAATCCCTAATCAGAAATAAGAAGGGTGGATACGTATTTAGAATTATCAAGAAAACCCTGGCGCCGACAGACCCACCCCAGTTTTTGACTGCATCAATAAAAGCGGGACCCCAACCGACAGAAATCAGAGTTGCGCCGCGGACGGCGAGGGAGTTTTGAGCGCGGACGGCGGGCCCGGTTCATTCGCCCCTTTGCGGGCAAGAAAGGCCGGTCCGTTTGGCCTAAGAAGAGAAGTTCGTCCAACCCAAGCCGAAGTGAATAAGCTCGTCCAACCGAAACCGAAGAGAAGAAGTTAATACGCGCACTGACGGCGGAGATGAGTGAACAATAATTCAGACTCTGAAAAGAAGAGTTTGCGCCGCGGACGGCGAGAGAGTTCAGCCGTGAACGACAGGCAGAGTTTGCGCCGCGGACGGCGAGAGAGATCAGCCGTGAACGACAAGCAGAGATCAGCGCCCAGTGTTGAAACCAAACCACACCCCGAAATGCAAATTTCTAGAGAGCAGGCAACTCGAAGCCTTAAAGTTGCCTGGTAGTGGTGCCACAGTCAACAGAACGGGTCGGGAGGTAGGAATAATCTTGTGTAACGAGCAATTAGATATAAAAAGTTGTTACCTTTTTCTTCAATAATTTTGACCTTGTGAGTTTTTATTTTTTCTTGTGTGTTATCACCCCGTTGGACTCAGCTTGCATACGGCCCAATCCCTGTTTGATCCCGTCTGTCTAAGATCTAATCACAACGTGGGTAGGCAGACCGGAGATCAGTGCAGTTACCCTGGTAACCAGGCGTTGGAAGCGGGTTGGGAACGACGAGGCTGGTATTCATCTAACCAAAGGGTTAGAACGTCACACTTGGAGCAGCGAGGAGCGAACAGCTGGCGCCGCGAACGGGATCGAACGACACAGTCGACGCTGCGACCAGGGGGGGACGACGTCACAAATGGTGCCGTGACCAAAGGATCAACCCTGGACCACGTCACGTCACAAATGGTGCCGTGACCAAAGGATCAACCCTGAGACAGCCACGTCACGTCACATCGATCGACCGCTGTTGCTGAGAAATTTCAAAACGACCCGGAACCGAAAGGAACGAGAACAGAATCGTCTGTAAGGTAGGACACTTTATTTTATTTCCCAACCTCGATTGTTGCTGCGTAGATTGTCTTTCTCTTTAAATATGTCGGACTATGATTCAGATAGAGCAGTGGGGGATGAAGAGGGAGTAAGACAAGGGTTGTCAGCTGATTTAAGAAGGCTGTTAGGTGGACCGAGGGTCCCAGCATTTGACGGCAGCGGGAAAGAATTTAAAAACTGGCTGGCAATCCTGGAGAAGAGCCGAGTTATTTAAGAACTTTCAGACCACGAGACCCTGTATTTGGCATACGATGCCACAAGAGGGAAAGCGTCTGAATTCGTGAAGGAGCTCTTGGAGACTCAACCCCACTTATCTTGGGAAAGTTTAAAGGGACTATTGACCAAGGAATTCGCCGACGAGGGCACGGCTATAGAGGCCATGAGGGCCCTCCTAAAACTGACACAGCTGCGGGACGAAACCCCGTGAGAATTGGGGGCTCGAGCAGGGAAGCTGTCATCATTGGCCATCCCCGGAAGTGGTCAGAGACAATGCGGTTATGCAGGCCCAACTAGCGGACCTGTATGTGGAGGCGTGTTCGTCACGACGTGCTAAAAGAGGGACCGCTGAGACTGTCGGCAGCAATAGAGCTGGCCAAGGAGAGACAGGGCGTATGGGAAAAGGTGAAGAGGTGTGGAAGGAAACAGATACTAAGTCAAGAGGCCGGAAGAAGTGGGGTAGGCGGAAGACCCCCCGCGTGGAATCAGAAGGTTAAATTAGAAGTAGATCAGGCTGAAGTATGGGAAGAAGACCCCAATAGAAAGGCATGGTCGACCAGGCATGGCTTTTATAAGCCCACGCCGGGTCGATACGGGCTGGTCTGCTGGACCTGTGGGCACAAGGGCCACAGGGCGGCGGAGTGTACGACGAAGTGGGGGTTGCCCCCAGACTTCGATCGTGACAGGTGCACCAGGTGTGGTAAGAAAGGACACCTGGCGAAGTGGTGCGGGCTGAGGAAGGGTGCCCCACCGATATTAACAAAGAAGGCTGAGCCCAAGAAAAGCCAGCGGGCCACCCCGGAATTAAGAGGGAGGGTGGCCCAGTTAAAAAGAAGAGAAATAAAAGCGTGGACCAGTGGTCGGGCGAACCGCTTGGATAGAGGACAGGTCCCCCGGGAGTAGACACAAAGGCCAACCCAGTTGAAAAGGAAAAGATCAAAATGTTGGACATGTGGTCGGGCGGGCCACTTTGCGGCAAGCTGTCCGACAAGAAGGTGCTGGTTTTGCAGGAGGCCAGGACACCTGAAGAGAAGCTGTATCCTTAGAAACAGCCGCGGGAGACTGGGGAGGTCCGGCCGGGGTCGCCCAGGTGCAGGGGCGCAGGACTCCACCTCATGAGAAAAATGAAGGAGATTTATTACTACCGGCGCCTATGGCTGGGTTAACCCAAGGGTGGGGACCCAGGAAGAGGAAAGCTCAAGTGTTCTCTTCGCTAACGCAAGAGAAAGAACTATCCTGTAGAGCGGAGATAGGGGTAGGGCGATGAGAGCTCTGGTGGACACAGGAGCATCTGTGTCATTGATGAGAGAGGAGACATACAGGCGGGTGAAACGAAGAGAAGGTTACAGGGAAGCGGACATAGAGGTCACGCAAGCAGATGGAGCCCCCCTGAAGATAAAAGGGATGGTGAGGCTCCCGGTGAGGATTGGGAAAGTAAGAAGCACCCAAAATTTTTACGTAACCCCCGACCTGTGTACGGAGGCAATCTTGGGAGAAGATTGGCTCCGGAGCCAGAGGGCCCAGATTGAGTTTAACCCCACTGTGTTGGTGGTGAATGGCGAGAGAGCGCCGTTGGGATGTCCACCAGAGGAAGAGATAACAATAGTGGTGGAGGAAGATGTAAAGCTACCCTCTAGGACGGCGGTGACGGGAAAGGGTAGGTTAATGTCAGGAAAAAGGGTATGGAGAGGACCTCTGCAGTTGGTCCCTGTAGAAGGAAAGGGCCTAGAAGAGAGCGAGGTAACCCTGTGCGAAACGGTGGTGGAGGCAGCCGAATTGGTGCCCATTATGATGGTGAACCAGGCCCAAAAGACTATAAAGGTTAGGAGAGAGGAGGAGATAGGGAGAGCGCTTCCCCTACGGACTCTGAATCGGGTGAGATTCGAGGAGGAACGAAGGAAACTTGTAGAGCAAACAGAAGGAATCGTAGACGAAATTATATTAGCACCGGATCAATTTAGAATTAGAGTCGGGGGGTCTGTTGAGGACAATCAAGATGTGGTAGCCCAGTCAGACAAGGAACTAGGCCAGACCCACACAGTCAAAATGAAAATCGACACCGGAGATCACCCCTGTGAAATTAAACCCTACCGGACACCTATACATAAAAGACCCTTGTAGAAGAGGCAGTAGAAGAGATGTTGGAAGCTGGGATGATCGAAAGATCGATCTCCCCTTGGAGCTTCTAATAGTAATAGTGGGTAAGAAAGATGGCGGGCACCGTTTCTGTGTAGATTTTAGAAAACTAAATTCTATATCGAAGCCGTTAGCGGTGCCATTGCCACTGATAGATGACATATTGGCATTATTAGGGAAGGCAAAGTACTTCTCTACGTTGGACTTGAGGTCCGGGTATTGGCAGGTAGCCCTTGATGAGGCTGACAAGGAGAAGGCCGCATTTGCGTGTCACCTGGGACTGTTTCAGTTCAGGGTGATGCCATTCGGTTTAGCTAATGCCCCGGGAGTCTTCCAACAGCTAATGTCAATAGTGTTAGGAGGATACGAGCTTTGCCATGGCGTATTTGGACGATATCTTAATATTTTGGGAAACAGTGGAACAACACTTTTTCCATTTAAGACAAGTGTTGGGAAGGTTAAGAAAACACGGCTTAAAATTAAAATTGTCAAAGTGTCAGTTTCTGAAGGAAGAGACTAGGTATTTAGGCTTTGTCATAAACGGAGACGGTATTAAACCCGACATGGATAAGGTAAAGGTCATAAGGGAAATGCCAGAGCCTAAGACAGTGAGGCAGGTAAGAGGTTTTATAGGAGCTATAGGCTACTACCGACGCTTCATTCCGGCATTCTCAAGAATCGCCATACCACTAGTAGCCCTGACGAAGAAATACGCTAGGTTCAGGTGGACAGAGGACTGCCAACGGGCATTTGATACATTAAAGGAACAGTTGACAGCCGTCCCACTGCTGACGTACCCAGACATCAGCAATCCCATGGTGCTATACACGGATGCCAGTGAGCAGTGTGTAGGGGCAGTACTTACCCAGCCGTGTCCCGATAAAGAAGGACCAGTGCCAGGCATACCAGAGGAAGTACCGATATACTTCCTCTCCCATAAGCTCTCAGAGACACAACAGAGATGGCCAGTAATAGAAAGGGAAGCATATGCCATCATGTATGCTCTCCAAAAACTGGACTACTATTTGAATGGTGCGGTATTTACTATAAAAACAGACCACAAACCTCTGCAGTACTGTTGAAGCTTAAATAAGCATGGAATAATACAACACAAAATGTACGTTAACAAAATGTATTGAAACAAAGAATAGGTACACAATATTTACAGTTAGTTTGGTATATTCTTGGGAAGACTGTTCCTGCATAATGGGTTGACTAAATCGCAGTCGGGCAGAGTCTCTGGATTCAATTTCTTAATCTCTACTATCTTCCCCGTCTTCCGGTACCAACCCATATTTATATGGTCGGTAGTCCGCTTATGTAAATTAGGTGTATCATACACAACAAGTACCTATTGCAGGCAGAGTGGACAAATAATAAGAAAATTCAACAGTGGGCACTTAAGTTAAGTGGCTACCACTGTAAGATAGAGTATTTGGCAGGGAAGGAAAACACGTGCGCAGATTTACTCTCAAGAATACCGAAACAACTGGAAGAAAGATCTGTAAAAGTAGAGCAGGGAGTAGATGATAAAGCCTATAGAATAGGAGTAATTAACTCTAATAAGCTAAAAAAAGATCGCCCTATGTTAGAATCGGACGAAGAAGGGACGCCCAGATAATAACCGATCCCTACTGGACAGAAGGAATTGAGAAGGAGCAGGCAGACAGTGAAATAGCTGCTCTGAGAGAAAAGGTGAAGGCAGGAGAGACCACCAAGTATGCCATAATAGAGGAAAGGCTGTATTATCTCTCAGGCAGGGATGAAGAAGTCAAGCCCAAGTTGTATGTGCCCAAAGGTTTAAGACCAGAGATATTGGAACAGTGCCACGGGAGGTTGGGTCACATGGGAATTGATAGGACATGTGATCTTATAGGAAGAAAGTACTATTGGCCCAAACTGTACGGAGAGGTCACTAACTATGTTCGGAGTTGCGTAGTGTGCCAGTCGCAGAGCAGAAGGCAGGAAATGGCACCTTTGGAGGAAACGGACGTACCAAACTTCCCCTTCGAGAAGGTGAGTATGGATGTATCAGGACCATATGGGGAAACTGCACAAGGAAATAACTATATAGTGAGTTTTGTCGATTGGCTAACAAATTGGCCTGAAGCATTTGCAGTACCAGACAAGAAGGCTAGAACTGTGGCCGGGTTGATAATAAGTGAAATCTTCCCTAGGTATGGCGCCCCTGTGCAATTGGTAACAGATAATGGCACGGAGAATGTGAACAGCATAATGAGAGAAGTTCTGACAGGTTTGAATATAGAGCACGTAAAAACATCTCCATATCACCCCCAAGGAAATGCTAAAGTAGAAAGGTTTCAAAGAACCTTGGGAGATGTATTGGCCAAGCTGGTCAGGGAGAACACTGGAAATTGGGACTTGTGTTTGACGCAGGCTCTGGCGGCCGTGAGGTTTACGATAAACGAAACCTCCAGATTTTCTCCTTACTTTTTGTTGTTTGGCAGAGACGTGGTCCTGCCTGTGGATAACCTACTGAAGCCCCGAAGAAAGTATATGGGAGAAGATCAACATCAACTATTGCTGGAACAACAACATAAGATATTTGTACAGGCCAGAAGAAGGATAAAGAGGGCCCAGAAGAAAAGAAATGAGAGAGTGAATGCTGAAAGAAAGGTAGTAGAATTGAAGGTTGGAGACCCTGTCTACTATAAAATCCACCAGAGAGAGGGAAAACTGGACCAGAGATGGGAACCGTACTACCGGATAGTAGAGCAGACGGGTCCAGTATCATATGTAATATGGGATCAAGTGGCAGGACGAGCGAGGAGGGTTCATGCCAATGATTTAAAGAAGGCTGGAATAGCTAACCTGGAAATGAGCGAGCCGAGGCCTAAGAAGACAAGGACAAGGAAGGTAACTCTGGTTGAACCAGAAAAAATGGAGACGGAAGAAGATTCCGAAGAAGATGAGGAGATAGGTCGACTTGGCCAGATAGACGAAGCGATCCGAATGACGGAGTTGGAACCCTCAGCGGGGATTAGCGATGTTCAGTCGTCGACTGAATCGGTGCAGAGAAGACCCTGTGAGGTCGCCATTGCACCCCCATGTTCAAAGAAAAGGAAGAGAAAAACGAGGAGATCCAATCAAGCAGTCGAGGGCTCTAAAAAGAGGCACCCTGAACAGGACGAAGGGTCCAGCGAGTGGGAGGAGGAGGATCAAATACCCCTTTCCCAGCTCAAGGAAAGGATAAGGAACAGGAGAGATTTAGACATAGAGTCGAGAGGTATTAAAGACATTCAAGGCGAAGACTCTAAACAGAAAGAAGAATCAGGGGATGAAGAAAAGGACAAAACACCTCCTGGACGGGAGTTAAACACAGAGAGAAGGTTAGAGGTTGAGCAGGAATCACCTCGGAAGATGAGATCAAGGAGGGTGAAAACCCCAAATCTCAGTAGAACAAGAGGGCTGTGCAGAATAGAAGCATTCAGTGTCGATAGATAACGACACTGGCTCATCCAAAAACCTGCTGGCTGACTGCGGTGGATGTGGATGGAGGGGATGGAGTCGCGGGCTGCACCTCACGGGGGGCGGAAGAAGATTATTGGCATTGTTGATTGGCCATCAGTGGTGTCATGAAGTACGACCTTTGGAGTGAGCGCCATGCACTTCTGCCCGGACCATTCTGTCTGCTAGAGGTTAGTTAGAGGAGGGAAGAGCTGAACTTAGTAAGAAATTATAGAATAATTGAGTAAAGAATTGTGGAAGTATTATAATGCACTAGGATGTGTGACCTTGTTAGAAAATAGGCGACTGTTGGTTGTGATATCTGTTCCGTTGTTAGATAGCGAGAGTATATTCGAGATATACCAGGTTATAAACTTACTCATTCCCTACCCCAGAAGAGATCAAGGTTTGGGAATGATAGCAAGGTACAAGGTGGAAGCAGACTACATAGCTTTAAATTCGGGGAGAACGAAATTCATGTTGCTATCAGCTGAAGAAGCTGGAAGGTGTAGAGATGATGCTCTAGGGACTTGTACCTCGTTAAGCCCTATCTATAAAACTGGTAACCGCAGAATGTGCATACTAGAATTGTTTGAAGGGAAGAGGGAAGGAATCAAAAGAACCTGCCAAGTGGAGGTATTAACAAACACGGCATTACCACAAGCTATCAGTGTTTCAGACGGGGTGTGGGCAGTAGCCACACAGAAACCTATCAGCTTGTCTAAGGTATGTGGGAGAGAGTCCACAAGAGTCCACATTAAGAATAAGGCCACCGTTATCCCTGTTAAAGCTACCCATGGGATGTTCGGTGGTTGGGATATCCATTTCCCTACTCCCCTATTACCAGGAAGAAGAAAGATATGAAGGGAAAGATTCAGTCATAGAGATGATTGGTAGAGACTTAGTCAATTGTACAGAATTGTGGGAGCCGATAGTGATAGAGAAATCCGCGAAAAATGGAATTGTTATCAATTGGATGGAGAAACGAATTTTAGGGACAATGAAAAAAATATCGATAAGTAACAAATGAAAAGGGTGTCGTTGAGATGATAGTAAAAGTCTAAGGGGATGGGGGAAGTGTATCTAAGGATATGAAAACAAACCATTAATACGAAAACCCAGACAATTTCTAGAGTTGGAAAAAGCCACCCAAGGTGATGTCGCTTTTTTGAGATAATTAAGATTTTTGTTATCAAGCTTCGAGCGAAAGAAAAAGTGAAATATTTTTATTAGTTCACGAAAACGCCACCCAGTCTGGGAAATCCCTTTCTTAGATCGTATCCAATTAGCGATAAACTGTTTGACAAATACCGCGTGTAAAAGAAACCGAGAGCGTCATTTCGGTCACGTACGAAAAGGGCAATTTAAATTTTTGTTTCTTTAAGCAAGGTGTTTCTTCCCCCAGAACAAAGCCACGGATTGTCCACGCCCGATTAAAGACGTCACGAAGGAAGGAGGAAAGATACCGACCAGAGCCTCATTGGCCGAAGGCGGTCACATGATACATGAAGGAGGAGGAAAGATGCCCGACCAGGACCCCATTGGCCGAGAGCGGTCACATGACATACGAAGGAGCGGGGAAGCGGGTATACGCCCCCAGAGGCACAGTAAGGGAGTAGGAGTGAAAGTAAGTTACCGAAAATGGAAAATCCCTAATCAGAAATAAAAAGGGTGGATACGTATTTAGAATTATCAAGAAAACCCTGGCGCCGACAGACCCACCCCAGTTTTTGACTGCATCAATAAAAGCGGGACCCCAACCGACAGAAATCAGAGTTGCGCCGCGGACGGCGAGGGAGTTTGAGCGCGGACGGCGGGCCCGGTTCATTCGCCCCTTTGCGGGCAAGAAAGGCCGGTCCGTTTGGCCTAAGAAGAGAAGTTCGTCCAACCCAAGCCGAAGTGAATAAGCTCGTCCAACTGAAACCGAAGAGAAGAAGTTAATACGCGCACTGACGGCGGAGATGAGTGAACAATAATTCAGACTCTGAAAAGAAGAGTTTGCGCCGCGGACGGCGAGAGAGTTCAGCCGTGAACGACAGGCAGAGTTTGCGCCGCGGACGGCGAGAGAGATCAGCCGTGAACGACAAGCAGAGATCAGCGCCCAGTGTTGAAACCAAACCACACCCCGAAATGCAAATTTCTAGAGAGCAGGCAACTCGAGGCTTAAAGTTGCCTGGTAGAAGCGTGGTGCCACAGTCCACAGAACGGGTCGGGAGGTAGGAATAATCTTGTGTAACGAGCAATTAGATATAAAAAGTTGTTACCTTTTTCTTCAATAATTTTGACCTTGTGAGTTTTTATTTTTCTTGTGTGTTATCACCCCCGTTGGACTCAGCTTGCATACGGCCCAATCCCTGTTTGATCCCGTCTGTCTAAGATCTAATCACAACGTGGGTAGGCAGACCGGAGATCAGTGCAGTTACCCTGGTAACCAGGCGTTGGAAGCGGGTTGGGAACGACGAGGCTGGTATTCATCTAACCAAAGGGTTAGAACGTCACACTTGGAGCAGCGAGGAGCGAACAGCTGGCGCCGCGAACGGGATCGAACGACACAGTCGACGCTGCGACCAGGGGGGACGACGTCACAGAAAGCAAAAAATGTTTTCGGTGAAAAATAAATTTTTACAACAATTATTTGCTATTTCTTAAATTTTTTATTTTTTTTTTTACATTAAAGTTGTTAAATATTCAAAGATTAATGAAAATGTTGTACAGTTTAGTCAATGGTGTTATTAAGTAGACAAATATCATTACAGATTATAAAATAAAGCTGGTTACAATTAGCAATCTGCAAATAGATAAAAATCTAATATAACATGGTTTTTTGTGTCCAAAAATAGCTTAATCAAATATACGGAAGACCGGAAGCATCATGAAAACAATAGTCCGTCACGTGGTTTGCGTTGGTAGTATATATTTTGACGATAAAATTCTGCTTTCGTCAAGTTTAAGGCCGTTTTATCACGCTATGCCGACTTAAAAATAACGAGGTAAAGCTAGACTATCACTTGTGACCTTCCGTACTAAAACTGTCACTTGTGACCTTTCGTACAATAACTTTTCCTCCCGTAAGATGTCAGTGCGTGATGAAATCACGCACATGTCACTTGTCAATCAACACCGCTGCTAAGACCGGCTTTCTCTCATTATAAAGTACATTTTTTCAGCGCTGAAAGTAATGTTTGCTTCAAAATATATTAAATAAACTTTTTAATTTCCAATTTTCTTAAATTAATTTTTTTTTAAATCAATTATGATTTTTTAAAAGAATTTTAAACGAAGACTTTCATTTTTGGAAACAAAAGTTAAAAAAAAATGGGTGAAATGTTTGCTAATCAAAAAAAAATACAAGATTTTTAACGAAAATTTTGGACGTGCTAGAAATCATTAAAAAATGTAAGTAAATAATCAAAAAATACTTTGTTTTTTCCTCTTGATAATAACATAAACATTTAGACGATAAAAATTATTTTCATCAAGTTTAAGGCCGTTATTATCATGCTGTGTTCATTTTCCAGCGATCTCGTGCCAGTACCTAGTCAAAATAATTTAATCGGTACTTAAAAAACTAGTAAGGAAGAAACGGTAAGAACACTAGAAATAATAATAAAAATAATAATCATAATAAATAAAGAGACCATGGTAATGATATAAAAAAATGTCTACATATAAACCTCCGTTTAGTTTATTTTGACCCATCTATTTTTACATATATAAATGTATGTATGTGTGGGTGTGTGGTATATACTTTTTATTTATGTATGCGTATTTGTATAATATATATATATATATATATATATATATATATATATAATGTTGTATATTTGTATATATATGAGTGTGTATATGTATATTTATGTCTGTGCGTATATGTGTATGGTTTATATATATATCTGTATGTATGCATGAGTGTATGTGTGTATATATATATATATATATATATATATATATATATATATATATATATATATATTGTTACGCCCGGGGTTTCGTTGGGACTACGATAGCCGGGACGCAACGAGAAAATTAAAATAGAAATATAAGTAAGAGATCCCAAGGTTCGATACAAAAATACAGAAAAGAACGTTGGGAGGGGAATTCTCCAATTCCGGACGTCGGTAAACGCAGAGAGAAAATGAACAATTCGCAGACACAGAACAGAAGACAACACGAGAATATATAATACAAAGATTTTATTTGTAGAATACACAGAGTGTGAATGTAAGAAAAAGAAAAAGAAAACTAAATAATACAAGGGATGGGGAGATAAGTTACTAATTAAACAAATACTAATGCGGCGAAATACATATGAATACAGAGATAGCAGATTATAAGATATGGAAAAACATGCAGAAACTTACATAAGGTTGGAATCGACGTCGATTGACTATTATCGGGGTACAGTTTGTTCAAAAGGATATTCATACACTTCTCTGAAAGTAAAGGGTGGGATTGACAATGTTCTAATATGAATTTTTGAGTGGCGACGTCTAATCCGGGTTGATGGCGAGGAGAACACAGAAAAATCACGGGAGGGTAGCCGACTTGGGTTGAGGATGTTGTTCTGGATTCTTGCGTCGGTCCTTTGGTTTTTGGTGGCATCTAATTCTTCTGGCATCAAACAACGAAGTCTGGTTTTGGTGACAACTGCTTCTTCTAATGGCAAATAGCTAAGACTGGTTTTGGTGACGTCCGACTGCTCCGATAGCCAGCAACTATGTGAGATCGTTATTACCTCAACACGTGCGAAAAGAAAAACTGCTATATGTTGAGTCACGGCCCCCAAAAAAGGTATGCGTCATTCACGGACCCTGTTAATGTCATTCGCACTTATCTGTCAAACAGCGTTCGTTTTGGTCTACGACTATGGACCTGGTTAATATCATTCGCACCTATCTGTCAAACAGCGTTTGTTTGACCTACGCATCAGAGACCAGGTAGGAAATCGGGGGAGGAGGGAGGTTCTTTTCCGAGAACTGACCCTGACTCATCTGGGTATAAAACAATATATACCTCACAATCTGCATATTCAAGAAATAAAAAAGTTATTAAGATTCATATGTTTCGTCGAAAATACACAAGTTACTGCAAATATACTTATAAAATCTGAGGTGAGGGTACAAATATGGAGTTAACGTAACAATATATATATATTAATATATATATATGTTAAAGACATTTTTATGTTTAACGTTCTTTTTTATAGATACAAGTATTTAAGTAAATGCTCTGTTTATAATAAACAGTATTAAATAACATTTACCGGCCTGAATGTCCGAGAAATTTACTGCTTATAAAGTTCAATCTTCCATGAATCTCGTACATTCATAACTGCTCTGGCGTATCAAATGTAAACAATATAATTCGACCTTGCCTACCGAACGCTCCTTTGTGGCCGAGTCGGTTAAGGCACATCAGCGTAAATGACGGTTCCGTATAGGATGCAGGTTCGAATCCTGTCAAAGGACGAATATTTTCTATGAAAATTTCTCGGGCATTCAGGCCGGTAAATGTTATTTAATACTGTTTATTATAAACAGAGCATTTACTTAAATACTTGTATCTATAAAAAAGAACGTTAAACATAAAAATGTCTTTAATAAATAAATTGTCCATTTCTTTATATATATATATATCAGTCACTGTGTGTTTATCTAAAAAATAAATACGCTTGAATTCACCTTCGTCCCTGCCGTGCGCCAACGGCTTAGTGGTAGAATCCCTGACTGACGCTAATTCAGTCGGGTTTCAATCCTAGCTAGAGGCAACCTGATGCGAAACAGTCCGTCTGTGAATGACTATGTATGCGCTTATAAGTGGTTGGTTTTTACTGGTTTGAAAGTTTTTATATCTTTATGTTAAATTTGTAATCTATAGGGAAAATTACTTGCTTTTTCTAATTATTCTTTATTACACATCATTTCTCTCATAAATGGTCTCCTTTTTAGTTTGCGCTCCCGACTTTTTTTTCTTGGGCCTTTTCTTTCTCTCTCTCGTCTTCTCTTTTCATGTATACATAAGATTCGTAAATGCTAACCAGACGAAAAAAATGTTCAAATATACATCGGCAGTGTGAATTGGCTAGATTTTAAATTTGGATCATATAATCTTGTATTGTGCCTAATGTCACTACAAATGTATCCACACGTTTTTTAATTTTAGGTCAGCAAATCGGTGGCGATTTTTGCATCCGAGAATAATTAATATTTATCCGTATCTCACTCATTTAACTTGTCTCTTTAAAACTTGTCTCTTTTAAATTTTAATTCCCACCTTCACCTTTAGGCCTTTCCTGTTCTTCTACTTCTTCCGTTACACCCTCTCTCTAGAGCTTTCATACATTTCCCTCTCAAACTTGTTTCTCACTCCCACACATACACTCTCACTGAAATTTTGTTTTTATATCCGGAGTTATATTTTCCGATTTCTTTTTGAATTTGTAGAGATCTGATGATTTGGATCGTGATTACGATTCCAATGTAATAAATTACAATCATGGAATATTAGTGTTTGAGCATTTTATATTATATATATATATATATATATATATATGTCACGTGTATTTCGACAGAAAGGTTTATTTGGTTGCATAATATCGACAAGTTATCTCTACCCAATTTTTATTAACGTTTTTTCAAATTTCTGAATCAGTTGTGTTATATAATTGGTAAATTTATCAAAGTTCATTTTTCTTACCGGGTACTTTCGAATGTTGCGACATTTATTTTCAAGCATTTCGTTTTGTTTTTTTTGTTTAAGTAACACACACACGCACGTACATACATACACACACACACGCACGTACACACACACACACACACACACACACACACACACATATATATATATATATATATATATATACTAGCCTCATGCTTACAGCTCGATCTCTTTTTAAGAACATCTTTACTGCTCAGTCATCTTTGTAATTATTTATTTCAATGAGTAGTTTATATAAAGATCCATATATGTATCGTCAGCTAATTCGATGATCGGGATATCAGCGATTATACCAGTTCCATCACCAAGCTGTTTTGGGGAAGATGGTGGCTAGACACCGTGCAGGATTAAAAACATGAATCCGTTAAAAGGTTGACAAATCCTTACTATTTGGCACAGGCCCGGAGATGTTGGTTGATATTCAAGAATGCGGTAACTGGGAGTGTTGGGCCCTTTAACCTTCATAAAGTTAATCAAATAGGCGAAGTAAAACTCTTGTATAATACCTGAGGGTTGATAACTTCCAATGATATTGGCTGGTTCGTCTCTTTGGGTACATGGTTCGGGACTGACTCAATGCAACCTCTTTATAAACTTTCAAAATTTCTTGCACAGGCATTACTTGATATCGTAAATCCCAATTGAAACATGCAATGATATCTAGCATTGATCATAGTTGACAACTAGGTGATAGTTATCACAGACATACTTTATTATTTATTACATCGAAAACATGTCAAAATTGCAACACAATTGCAGTTGTGCCTCGTATCTGCAATTGTCTTTACACATAATTTTTCTGATTGCAATAATAGTCCAAAAGTTTACTTCACATCCCCCCAATTATCATTTTGGATAATTGTTTTCATGAAGGACCCAAAATCTAGCCCAACCATCAAGTTAATCCGGTGTAACTCTACATTCATCACTAGAATGATTATTGAGAATTTTATGTATTTTTTATCTAACATTTTCTCGTCGTGATGTTTACTTAAAGATGATAGGTTGGTTGTTTTATCGTCTTTAACCAAAATTAAAAATATATATATATATTTTCCCTTCCCTCTGATTATATTAATAATACCACCTTCCTGATCAATCTAATTTTCTTGTTACCCGTTTAATATTTTTCAGATCTCTTTTTTGTGACATTTTAAAGTCAGTTTTTTTTTTTTGTTTTTACTTACCAATATTTTGGCCTTCTTTTTTTTTATCGTTCTCTGATCACTTTTCGACTTTTTCACAATTTCCAACATTGTGTTCCCATCACTCAATAATAGCATCTTATTTCTCTTTTGAGTTTTGATCCTTCTTGAAGCACAATGGCAAATCTTTCCAAATCTGAAATTAAGAATTAAATATCAATAACTATCATACATAATTATTTACTATACGATGAACAATGCTTGTGATCCATGAGAAAATCTCACCAAATAGAATATTCACTGATTGATCGCAGGTTCGAATCTAAATGACGTCTTTTTTTTTTTTTTATAACTCTGTTGACTTTTCACTGTTTCCCAGTAAACACGCTGTGTTGATCATCTTAACGGGGAAATCCTTTACAACCGAAATGGCACATTCGGACAAATTTTAGACAATTAAGTCCTTTTCCCTAATAAATTTAATGAATGCTTTTGTTTCCTCGAACACAACACAAAATAATCTAACAATTAGAGCTGCTTTTTAGTGTTTAAAATGTCGCTCGGGATTTTAGAAATCCACCAATTTAATCTTGATTTAATATTATTGAACGAAATTCGGTTATTGACGTCAAGGCTGATTAAAAGTTCACTAAATAATAAAGTTAAGATTATTTCCTTTAACTTTTTTTTCCGGTTGGAAAGCATCAATACGCTCCGTCATTATGATTTTCAAATTGGATAAAGAAAAGATTCGGTGAGAGAGGAAATTGAAGTAAAATTTAATTACGGACAAAATGTCTTCAGCCGTTTGGGAAAAGAGAAATATCGAATTAAATTTTTTTAAATTGTTTTACCCCAATCAAGGCGATAATGCCACTAAGACGCAAGGGGGGGGGTACTGAGAGTGAAAGAGAATGAAAAGACTTTAGAGCGGGGACAGGAGAATAAAAGTACAGGTCTCTGGAAGACAGAAGTGGGCAACTGACGTTGCCTTTAAATTTTGGAAAATCGTAGATGTTAGGTAAGAAATCAGAAGAGAATTCCACAGGTGAGAAATGCGAAAAAAAGAAATTATGAGAATAGAGCTTGACATCTAGCAATTTAACAATAAAACGATGAGACCTAATTGCCAATCTAGTCGTACGCTTAAATTCATGCGGTCGAGGTACTAAAGAGGAGAGATCATTAGGACAATTGACGTGAAAAAATTAATAATAGAAAAGACAGAGGGAAGCTACGTCACCTCCGGGGAATAGACACTGAATTGGAGATGCCAAGTCAAGACCGATAACTTTACACGCCCGTCTTAGGATTTTGTCGAGAATTTCAAGAGATATTATAGTAGCATCAGACAAGACATGGCACACTATTAAATGCACGGTGAATGGTAGATTTATAAATGTAAAAGATAGTCCGGTGAGAAAGATTGTCTGGCACGACACAGTGAACCAACTTTCTTAGAAGCAGACCAAGCAATTGATTCAATAATAAGCACTCCACTTCATGTCAGTGAAAAATGGGAATCCAATAAGACGCAATGAGTTGCTTTCCTGGAGGTTAGCATCAGCCATTCTGATGGAAAGCAACAATGGTTCCCTATGATGATTAAAGGAGAGAACTTTTGTTTTGGAGGCATTAAAATTTACAAGTCATTTGTTGTTCCATTTGGCAACTGATTGGCGGTAATTTTCGTGAGCATCTTCTAGTTTTATTTTGTCGGCTCTATGGGACACAGGATTGTGCCATCGGCATAACTACCATGTTGGGAACTGA
Organism: Acanthosepion pharaonis; assembly: GCA_903632075.3. Classification (NCBI taxonomy): domain Eukaryota; kingdom Metazoa; phylum Mollusca; class Cephalopoda; order Sepiida; family Sepiidae; genus Acanthosepion; species Acanthosepion pharaonis. Next base: position 255,732 of record CAHIKZ030000179.1, read on the forward strand.
TGACATCGGCAAGGTCATTGATGAGGATAAGAAACAACGTAGGTCCAAGGATAGACCCCTGTGTGACTTCAACATTAATGTGAAATGATCTAGAAGGGTGGCCGTTCAACACGACTTTTCATTTCACGATTTGGTCAGATTGAATCAGATATAAAACCAGAAACACACTAATCCCTGATCATGTGAAGAAGACCAGCATACCAAACACTGTCAAGCACCTTCGAGATATCTAAAGCCACAACCCGAGCCTCGCCGTAATTATCTAAAGCTTAAAAGACAAATTGATGGTTGACATAGAGAAAAGAAAACCATATTGTTTCTCTGAAAGAAGATCGTCCGAAGTGAAATGCTTAACAATTCAGAATTGATTAAAACCTCTACAACGTTGCGAAAAAGAGGAAAAATTATTAATAGGGCAATGATTCGAGATATCAGAAGGTTGACCAAAGTTCTTAAATACAGGAAATACGGAAGATGATTTATAACAAGATGGAAAGCAAGAAGTAGCAAGGCATTTCTTGTAGGGTTTGGAGAGAATAGGAACCTTTTCGAGAGCAGATTTCCTTATGAAAATTGCAGGGATACCGTCAAGATTGCATGTCTCGTGGGGGTCTAGTTTGAAGATGATAGCAGAAACCATGGACAGAGTTATGTGCATATCATTAAGCAGAGATCCCGTTCTAGGAGAAGATCAATCACAGATACTCCATATGAATCGAAAGTAGAAGTGGAAGAGAATTTCTGAGCAATGCATTCTTCTTTAAAATAATTATAATCTCCTTAAAACAATAACAAGAAAAAATTTTGTCAGCTTTTCTATTGATTTAGTGACACTGTCAAGAGACTTTAATGTAAAATAACTTTTTGGTAACGTAAAATTACAAGGTAACAAAAAATGTTCTGTCCGTTTTTTGATTAGTCATTGAATTAAGTTGAAATATATACGAAATGCGTGTAGCAATTGTTTTCAAATTCGGACAGCCGGAAGTAGGAACATCAGACGTTATAAAAAAACACGCGCACCGTGCCCGGCCATCAGTTATAAGCGGAACAGCTGTGAGAAGGATAGAAGTGTCTAGAGATCTCGTTCGGGGCTGTTTGCTTTACGATGTTAAAGTGGGTTTATCAGCAGCTGCATCAAGTCGCCGCATATGTCAAGCGTTTGGGGATAGTGCTGTGGATGAACGTACTGCAAGGCGTTGGTTTCGAAAATTCAAGTCGGGAGATTTGTCTCTTCATGATGAGCCTCGCAGTGGACGACCACAGGTCTTGAATGACGGAGTACTGAAGGCGGCCATTGAAGAGGACAGTAGTCTAACGTGTGGTGAACTTGCAAGACAGTTCTACGTTTCCGATGAAACAGTTAGACTTCACCTGCAGCGCCTAGGTAAGACGTACAAACTGAGCAAGTGGGTTCCGCAAACGCTGTTGGAGGTCCACAAGGGACAACGAGTGGCAGCCTGCGTATCGATGCTTTCTCGCCACCGTACCGCACCGCACCCTTATACACTCGAGTTCTTACCAGTGATGAAAAGTGGGTTCTGTACGAAACTCGCAAGCATTCCAGACATTGGTTGTCTCCTCAGGATGCTGTCCCTCACACCGCAAGACCGCCTATGCACCCACGCAAGATTATGCTTTGTGTCTGGTGGACAGGTCGTCAAGTGGTTCATTATGAACTGCTACCAACGGGCCTATACTCGCAGCAATTGAAACGTGTGCAACAGGCATTGCGCCAGAAAGATCCAGTACTGGTGAATCGCAAAGGTGTGCTTTTCCTCCATGACAACGCCAGGCCGCATGTCGCGCGAGTGGTCAGGGATACCATACAGAAACTTGGGTGGGAGACTTTGTGCCATCCACCTTATTCACCTGACCTTGCGCCATCCGATTACCACCTTTTCCACTCCCTGGATAATCATCTTCGTAGGAAATCCTTCACCAATGAAGCAGACTTGCGCAAAGTCCTCACAGACTTCTTTGCGTCAAAAACCCCACGAGTTCTACCGCAAGGGCATTGAACAGCTGAAGACACGTTGGCAGAAGTTGCTGGATGCCGATGGCGATTACTTCGAAGACTAAATATAAGTTACCCATATTGTGAAACGTTTTCTTTTTTTCCTGTAAAAACGGACAGAACTTTTTTAGTTACCTTGTAATATGAGACAATCGTTCCATGGCTTTTTAGTGCATAAACTATTTCTCTATTTACCTCCGATATCGATGATTTATGTTTCATCCCGTGAAAGAATCAACAATTCTAATGTTGGTGTTCAAAATAAACATGTTCTGCCAATGTGGGATATCAGTTCAATAAAACATCTCCACATCTCCCCCCGTGTCGAATTCGTTAAAGTCAATTTGTTCTGCAATTCACGTTTATCCATAAAGCTCTGTAGGTTTTATTTCTTGTTTCCAATTCGAAGAATAAAAATTCTTAAAATTCTTCGGAACGATTCCACTTCTTTTAAATAAAATAAAATAACAAAAGTCAACGATTATTCAATTCATTTGCTTTCTGCTTTTGTGGTAGGAAGCTGACATTTGACCTTTCAACCATTCTGCAACAGTTTAATTCAGTTTGAATAAAATACAAAATGTCTTCATTGAATTTTAATCACATTCTTTCCATTTTGTTTAGGTTAAGAAAAGAATTCATGTGAAGAAAATTAAAATACATGTTTTTATTCATTAATCACAAAAAAACTTACTTTAATTAATATGATCGCCTTAAACAAATGCAATAATTAATCACAGCAAGAAACATAAATGCCTTTTTCCGTCTAGACATTTATTTCGAGCAAAACACTTTTAGTGAAAGCGATCACTTATCACTTACTGCCATGAAGTATTATTTGCAAAGAGAAACTTGGAATTTTTTTTTAGTATTCGCTTTATGAGATGATCAGTGTATGATACGAGGTGAGATGATTGTCATTTTTTAGTCTTTCGGTGTGGAAAAGAGAACCTAAAACAGAAGAGAAAGAAAAAAGGAACGTATGATGAAAGAATGAAAGCTAAGAACGAATAAAGGAGCAAAAAGGACGAAAGTTTTTTTATAACGTCTTTCTCTCTGTGTTGTCGCTGCCGATTAGGTATTCTCGGTACATAAAGGATACTTAATTTTCACCAAATCTCAAAAATTAAAATCCCATCTGTCTGGTATTTACTATCATTCGCCATTCAAAGTACGATAATTCACGTCGTCTTGCCATGAGCAGCTTAACCAATGTCTACATTAATAGATGTCCGAACACAACTGATACAGATCTGGCAATTTCCATGTCGTCAATATTCAGCGACGCCACCTATCGTTAATAATACATTCTGCAACCTTATGACTATTGGAACGTCTGGGTATTGTTGCTCAAGCCAAACGAAGCTAAACTTTGTTAATATAAACAAACACGTATTTGTTTCTGTGTATTTTTCATTTAGGAATGTAGGCGAGTACGTGTACGTGTGCGCATGAACATAAGGACGTGTACGTATATAGACCTAGTTTTCATCAAACAAAGTGGAATACTAAATTATTTTCCCGTTCAGTCTCCTTAAATATTTCTTTCTTTACATCTGTAAATCATGAGTCTCAAATTCTATTTTGCAATACGAGCATTAAACGAAAAAAAAATAACGATTGACCATTTTTGGGTCCGCCAATCTAAGACGGAAATTTTCGTTTCTTTTGAAAAGAAACGAGAAATGTGAAACTATGAACTCTATGAAAAGAACTGAAGACAAAATTCATGACATAGCGAAAGAAAAAACGTTTTCACGTGTCTTTATAAATTCCTTTGATTGTTCAGTTTTATACACTGTTGGGTCTACGACAATCTGTTTTAGTTTCGATGTTATTAAGAAGTTCATCTATTCTGAAAAATGTGAAGAAAAATAGAGAAATATAAATGAAAAACAGGTTCTAAATCAATCAAGGCTTTCCTTTTCTTCTTTAACATTTAAATATTAAAGTTTTCAGTTTCTGAATGTACTGAAGAGTTGAAATCATTTAATCAATTTCTAACTTTGCTGCTCGAAAAATAATAATGAAATAAAAATGCTTTTGAGCACAATTTGTATATTTTTCTAAGAGAGAAAAACGATATTAAAACTTTAAAAGATTTGCTGAAATTCTTGACAGAGAGACAAGCGAATTTATTTAAAACAAAATAAAAAAGAAGAAAACACGAATCCTGTGCACAAAGGTAGAAAATTAAAAAAAAGAAAGATTTTTTTAGTTTTTGACATTTTTATTTTATTAAAATTGTTTTTAAATGTCTCTTTTAAAGTTTCTTCGTTTTATGGAATATTCACGAAAAACACAATGTACTTGAATTTGCAAGATAATGAAAAAAGAATTTTCTTGCATTTCGAAATCAGTGTCATGTCCGCAGGTTTTCTCCGTTGCTTTTGGAATTTCTCCCTCGTCTGTCTCAACCAACCGAGATAACATCTCATGAAATCCAATCTTAACAAAAATGAAACATTATGTTCTTTACATATCTACGGAAATCTCAAAAAACTCTGAATATGGAAAATAAACTTTCAAATTCTCAAATAAATTAAATTTGTCTGGGATTTTCATTTGACATTTCGCTTTGTGCTGATTTGTGCAGCACTTTCCTAACACGGAAGTTTTTTTTCCTTGCAGAATATGAGATACCAAAAAGAAAAAGAAAAATGCTTTCAAATAGGGACTTCCAAACATTATCCAAACTTGTGTCTCTTTAACTGCCCCAGGTCAGCATTATCACATCACGGCTATATTTTTGTCTTTTTTTTTTTTTAAGAATCTTGTTCTTTAACTTCAGCTTTACTTCTTTTACTCTCATGGTCGAAGCAGAAAAAAAAAACATCAATAACTTTTCACTTCTGGGAAAAACATATTAAAAATGGTGGCCCGAAATTTCTTAAACTGTTGCGCATGAATATTTTAATCACAGAATATTGCGTTTTTATTAAATGGTTCGTTTCTTTTTCTATTGAATTAATCACTTAAGTGCAGGTGAAAATGTGTAAAGGAACTTACAGAAATTAAATTTGAAGTTGAAAATATTGTGTTGGTCATTTTCAATGAAAAAAGGTTTAAATTCCAGAAATAGCGTTTGTGTTGTTTCACGTGCTAAGATCGTAAAAATTCGAATTTACGGTCACGTGTCAGATATGACTTTACGGTTTAAAGGCATTTAACATACGAGAGGCTAGATTGAAATACATTTTATTAAGCGTGAATTTCTTAGTTTTAATGTAAAGAGCCTCTATGTTTTGGAAACGTTTTTTACAATTGGAATAGCAGAGAACGTTTTTATTAAGAATGGGTTGCTTAGTTTTAATGTAAAGAGCCTCCAAGATTTGGAAACGTTTTTTTACAATTGGAGTAACAGAGAACGTTAATCCAAACCTGACAGAAAATAAAGAGACGGATTTGTGTTTGCGTATTTCATTTTGCTCAGAGAAATGCCAAATAAATATTCTCAAGAGAAACTTTGTATTAATCAGTCTATGTTTATGCCTATTTTCTTTTCTTTTTATCCACTGAAACTCTGTCGCAGAAAGAAAATTGGTAAACAATATATATTTTTACAGTATTTTATGGAGACGTAGTATTGACAAAGTAAATGTTGAAAATTTTGAAGTTTTTGTAGTATATCATGAATCTTGTTCAATTAATACTGTCTGTATGCTGCTGTATGTCTAAGGATCATATTTTTAATTGCGTTTTCATCTTTTATATAAATGGCGTGTATCCGGTTACAGTAAATTACCATAATAGTATTTTTTGTTGTGGTTTAAATCAGGATATTTATTTTATCGCGACTGATTGTATGTAAAAATAATTGTATTGGTTCATCTTCAATGTGATTAAGAAAGTAGTAGTTTCTGTTATTATTATTATTATTATTATTATTATTATTATTGAGTACTTCTTTTTTAATATAATTTTGCTTTAGTGGAAAAGATTAATTTTGCACAGTTGATAAGTTTTTTTATGACTGTTATCGTGTATCGAGAAGAGCAATTTCTTTGATAACTAAGGAGACAGCAGTTCATATTTGGTAGTTTTATTTGTATGTTCAAGTAATAAAGTCCTGACCACCATCAATTACCTTTTTTTCTTTTATGGTGTCCATGTCAATTTCCGATATGGACTACAAAAAAAAAAAGATAAAAAAAGGCAAATCTTATTGATACTGATTTCCTATGTAAAATTAATCACTTTCTAAGAATTACTTTTATTTATTTAAGATCTTTGGCAAGAAGAAGGAATATTATCAGAATTTAATTTGAGAACCACTTCTACAATGTTCATGTTCTATCCTCTTTTCTGATCTTTGCTTCGACTTTCACCTTTGCTTCCAAAACCGGCTACCAAAGTCTTGATTCTTGTCAGAGATAAGAATATATTTTCTGACGAACAAGAGAGCAGGAAAAAAAAAGAAGGAATTTAACTACCCTTGCCTTGACGATGGTGTCATAAAGTCGCGGGTAACACCCCGACTTGTCGGACCCTTGTTTACAAAACCAGCTCCCAAAACTTTGATTCTTATCTGAGATTAGAATATATTTTCTGATGAATAAAAGGGTCTGAAAGTATATAGCAATTTGGGAGAGAAAAGTTCCCAATATTTCTGAGCCTTCTAATCTCGATAAATACGGAGAATATGCTACTCTTTGGCAGTGAGTATTGGACATCATCTGTGATAACATCAGGTCGGCGACAGTAACACAAGTCATCTTCGAAACCTGTTTGAAGAAAGAAATCTACATGCTGAGCTCTAAAGACAGAACGTCGGCCCTCTACTAAAAAACTAATTGAGATATTCTTGGAACTTGAAATTCCTGTCGTCGGCCTACGAACTAAACTCAAATACAAACTACGGATCTTCTGATTGTTTCCCTCACAACAAAAGCTCTGAAGAAATCTTATATGAGTGTTAACGCCTTAAGAACAATTGTTCCTTTTATCGATTCTGTCACCTTTAATCAAAACTCTTTCATGTAGGGAAAGCTGAGACAAATTTCATACATTATGTCGTCAATATAGCCGACATATGTAGTTTGTTGAGATTATTATTTTCAAGGTATGTCATATAATAATGTGAAAAAAACGTCCAATGAGAGACTGCATAGCAACGCCATCAGTTTGTATGCATTTGGTTCCAAGATTATCATTGTATTGTGCATACCTGCAGGAATTTTCGTAGATGGCGCAACATCTATGCTTATATAATTTCTATAATAATTCAATAATATCATTGACAGGAACATTTTTAAGTAAATTTTTAACGTCAAGTAAAGCAAAAAATATATCAGTGATGAGGAGTTATCATTATTTACACAATTTACATGCGGAATATTGTCCTCATCGTTGTTGTTGTTGTTATCCTAATGTTTCGGTCGTTGTGCACCCCCACCCATCAACCGGCCTTCATCAGGTATATGTCGATCCGGGTGACTTATAGAGAATTCCAAAATGAACCCTTTATTAAATTTATGGGAATAGACAGTTCTCGTTCTACTGCCCATGTTTAGGGATATCTCGTCAAGTTCTTATTTTTAGTACTGCTATTGTTGTTATTGCTCGCTCTGTTTCCACTGAATTCAAACACACACTGCCCGGTCCAGGGATTGAACTCATAATTACTACATCATCAAATTCATGAATCAACGCTTTAATCTACTAGGTTTTGAAAAAACTGAATAAATTCATTAATGGCGTTTATACTTTTTTAAAGATCAAAATGAATTTCTCAACATTAGTCCTATTTGTAAATTACAGCCCGAAATAAATTTATTAATAAAAATTGAAACTTAAAAAAAATTCTAAAATTTAAAGATAATAAAAACCTATTGAAAGGTGACTCAATTATCATCAGATACCAAAATAAACACACCATCAATACTCTAAACTCTATGGCTAAACCGAACATAAAAAACTTTGATATCATAATATGAACAGCTGACAAATTCAACTTTTTCTTTGCAAATAAGAATTATAACCTAAAACTTCAAAGAAATTACGATGATCATACTATATTTTAAAGAATTAGCAAGATCTAAAAAACATTACCAACATCTTAAAATACCATATCGACAAACGTTAATGATGCAGAAATCGGTTGTATTAAAGTCCAGAAAATAATTGGCAATCATTAAGCTGATTGTCTTTATAGTAATGTCAAAATACACAAATTTTTTCTCCTCTCCATCCAATTATATCACAAGTGCCTACTCTTGTTTACCAATTATGAAAACAAAAAACGTTGAACCAATTAATAGCGCAACTGATTTATCTAATAAATCTAGAATAAACTCTATTGATGAATTTATTTCGAGCTTTGAAGGGAAATGAGAAAAGAAGCGGATATTTTTTCTCTCTTGTTTTCGCCTCTTTCTCCTTCCTTCTTTTTCTCTTCTTTTTTATTCCCTTTTTTTATTTTTTCTTCCTTTCCTACCTTTATTTCTTTTCTCTCTTCATTTTCTCTCGATGCTTTCTCTTTTTATTCTCTTCATTCCTCCTTTACCTCATTTTCCTTCCCGTTTTCTTTTACCCTTTTTCTTGCCATCTTCCTTTCCTTTTTCATTTTCTTCTTTTCATTTTTCATCTTCCTTTTCTCTCCTTTTTATTAAGAATGTACGAGTCAAATGTTTTTACTAGATTCACATGGGCCGAACAGTATATGCGTTGTTTTGTATGTGTGAGCCAAATGCATTTCAGATTAATTTTATAATGTTATTATCCTGTTTAAAGTGATTGCACGTGCTCACACACACACGCGCGCCTAATCTCTCTCTCTCTCTCTCTCTTTCTCTCTCTCACTCTCTCACACGCACACACACGCGCGCGCACGCAAGCACACGCAAGCACACAAATCTCAAAGCGCTCACTGTTTTGGGATTCCTTTTTCAATGTTGAACATGTAAATCCAGAAAGAGAATCATAAAGTAACAAATAATAGAAATGGAGACCTATTATTAGGTTTTTCACAAAACAAGACAACAGTAATCCGTTTCCTTCTTTTAAAAAAGCGAATTTTGTAATTGTCACTAAGATTTTCTTTACAATTCACTTCATCAGATCCACCGTTTTCTACTTTGAGAAGCAGGAAGCCATGAAATTCTCCAATGTAGAAGCAGTGCCGTAATCCCTTGGCCATGTCTTGCACTCAGGGATTTTTTTATGTTAAACAAAATTGCATTAAGTCAACTGCTAAAATGGCTCCAAATAACAGGATTACATATTGCCTCAGGTGGTACACGGTGTGCGCCACTTTGCGTGTGTTTCATTCCGTGTGCCTGCGTGTGTTCCTTTAGATGACTAAGCCCATTTTAGCACGTCTTACAATGTATATATGTATGTGCGTACGTGCGTGTGTGCCTGTGCGTTTCTGTTAGAGAATGTGGCTATGAGTTTGCATGCCTTTATTTATGTGTGAGAAGATTGTCTGCTCGAACAGTTCATTGTGTTTGTTATCTGTACAATTTTGTAATGTGTATTAAGTGATGAACAGACACGCTATTTGTAGACCGATCATTCATCATTTTTGCACTTGGTCTCATCTGCCAATCAGTTTTCTGTGAGTAAGTTCACTCAGGCCTTTCTAGTCCCCTTGCTTCCTGTAGGGCTTCTGATAATTATTGTTTGCGTGCAAGCATTTCTAAATGATTCTCGAATGTTGCTATCTACGCAAAACATTTGAATGTCAAGATCATTTTTTCTTTTGCGCCATCATATCTAAAAGTATAATTATTAGCTGCGTATATAAGTATCTAATATATATATATATATATATATATATATATATATATATATATATATATATATATATTACAAAAATACTTTTCAGAAAAATGCATCAGATTTGCGTTTTTATAAATATATTAAATATGTTTATTTTTATGTGGAATCTCTTTTCACCTTCACACGGCTTAAAAACTTAAATGAATATCTAATAAAGCATAATCAGAAGATGTTATTGCAGTTGAGATTAAAATGTAATGAGGTACTTTAAAGTTGCAGTCGGAAGAAATATTTTATTATGCAGTCACTAAATGATTCTTGCAAATGTTTGCAGTCAGTTGTTTTTCGTAGTGAATTATTTTTTCACAGCTTTTTCCATAATTATACGTCGCCATGTTTCCTCCGGCATATACATACACTCCTAAGATAAAAAAAAAAAAAAATGACACGAGAGACAGACTTTGCTTTAACTTTAAAAAACACACCATACTTCATCCATTTTTCCAGCTCCAAACATTTTGACGAGTTAAAAAGCTCTCATCAAAACATTATTATCAGAAAATGAGAACTTATTTCTCAATTATTGTGTTCTTGGCAAAACAACAAAAAGTAAAGAATAATGCATATCACCGTATTTGTTTTTGATGTTTGTTATGCGAGAGATCGGTTTAAAGGCCTATGAATTTTTTATTCTTTCTTTTCTTTCTTTGTTTTCTTAACTGATTTCAACAGTATATATATATATTTTTCCGCTGTGTGATATTGTGTCTAAGTGGGCGATTTCAGTTGCATCATCTTTAATGTCTATATATTCAAGATCAAGGTCGTTTTGAAGGAAGAGGACGATTGCTGCAGATCTTTTTCTATTTGCGGAAGATTTAAAAGATCTTGTTAAGAGATCAAATTCATTGATAACCGAATTGCCGCGTGTTTCACGGGATGAATAAAGTAAATTGGATGTGAGAAACACGCCATAGGTTTGATAGGACGTGTCAAATCTTCAAAATATTTAGTTTAATTAATAAGAAAAGCCATAAACAAAATATTTCATTATCAAATCGAACAGGAAACTAAAATATATTAAAGAAATGAATGAAATTATTTTTGACAAGATCAAAAACACTTTACAGAAGTGCCTATCTCATAATTTCATATTTTGAATTAGTCTCTTCTTCTTGATTATTTTTAACACAACGTTTTAGCCGATAAATTCTTTGGCTTTCCTGTATCATGGGAAGTTCTGAGATTAATTATTTTCATGATGGCATATGTTTTCTGATAATCTTTTTAATAGGTAAAATATAATAACAAAGTTCTGTCATATACAGACATAAACATGCACATTATATATATATATATATATATATTATAAATTTACAAATTTAAAAATATGGTCACATCGCTACACAGGAATTACCATGTTTCAAAAACAGAAATTAAAACTTTAAATTTAATTATAGAATTAAATTAAAATCCCTAGTACGGTTTCATTTTCAAGCGATTTTTGTAAAAACTTATTTTGAAATTTACTTAATGTGGGCCTCGGAGGGTTGGGAAAAGCAAGATAACTCTTCTCATTTTCCAAACAACCCATTACTTGCATGGCTTTGTGAATAATATGTGTTTTCAATGTGCAGTTTTGGCGACAGACTAACCTATAATTAGAATATCTCGGAAATATATATAAAAAAATCCTTTTATTTTTAATAATTAAGTCATTCTGATTGTAACAGAATGTCTCCCATTTGCTTTACTATTGCAATTTAACTGACGTGTCAGAGATACGCACGCATATATTATATGGAATTAATCTCTCTCTCTCTCTCTCTCTCTATATATATATATATATATATATATAAAGTGGCAGAGAGAGAGAGAGAGAGAGAGAGTTATGTACCTTCAGGAATAAAAAGTGGACTCAGTAATTCAGCAAAACAGACAAAAGACAAATTTATTTCAACAAATGACGACGAACGAAAGAGAGAAATCACAAAAAGCAAATAATATTTTAAAATAATAATAAAAAAACGAGAAGTGAACGCTGAGAATAAACAGTATAAGTAAATGTCGCTTGGCATTGATTCAATAACGACATGCGTTTTGAAATCGACCAGGGAAATGTCTTGGGGGCGAAATCAACATTCGTGACTTTGAAATAAGGAAACATTTCCGCAAAACACAGAAGTGAATACAAGATGAGAATTGAAGAAAAGAAAGAATAAAGGAATGAAAAACTCGACGTTCGAAGATTGGTGTCTAATTGAAAGTGGCGAGGCTGGCAGCGGCTTTTTACGTCAACCACGAAATGAAATGATTTGAAGGCGTTGCTATTTATATCGTTGCTTATTTCAAATGATTAAAGATGCATGTTTGTTTTCAAGATTTTGTTTCCAAGTTTCACGTGACTAAAAACTAAGAAAAATCCGATCAAAATGTAGACCGACTTGAAGACGACATGTTCTTTCACATGTGCGCCTTTTAAAGAGACTAAATCTCTTTTTGTTCTTATTTTGCGCAATCGATATGTTTACCTGAAAATTATACAACATATAGTTGCTAAATTTTGTTGGCGTATGGTTAAAATCGAAGGATATGGATATCAAGTGAGAAGAACTTGGTCACCAGCCTTGTTTTTTTATTATTTTTTTGTTTTTTTTTGTTTTATCTGAAATCAAACACAAGCGCCGTTACAATTATCTCCAAATCCAAGCTGTCAAGCAAATATGACAGAAAATAAATTTACTCTATATACTGAAGGGTAACAGATCTAGTGAGCATGTTGTCTAGCAAGGGCATCACGTGTGTGTGTGGGGGGGGCATTATCCTGTTGGAATAACTCACTGGCTTTCTGTTGCAGGAATGGCAGCAGAATTTAACAATATTTTAGAGGTACATGGCACTATTCAAGATTCTCTTCACAAACATCAAACATGAGTGTGAAGTGTTACTTACATCACTCTATACTAGAATGCTAGAGATTGGGTTTGTGTTTGATGAGCGAATACACACTGACAGGTGACTCTCCCAAGGTCCATACTTTAGCGTACAGTCTACTGCAGTTTCCGTAACCTTCGTTGTGAAATGACCTTTACTGTGCAGTATACATTTCATGGTATGAATTTATTATCGGTGTTTAACTATTTTTACACATTTTGCTCCCGACCGGTCAATATAAAATGACCTTTAGCTTGTCTAATTTTCATGTGCTTCCCTTATTTTTATCCTTTTAACTTGAGTACTGCTGATTGGTCAAAATATAAAAGATTTCTATAGACGTGTCATCTTAACAGAGGAAACAGCAGTTGCATTCTTACGGGAAAACAATCTTCTGGAAGAAGCAGATCCACTTGAAGTTGATGTGGTAGTGTCATGCAAAAAAACGAAACCGTGACAGAGGTGGGGAATACAGGCCTGCACTTCGTTGTCCTCGAAAAGGATGCCAAACTTCCCGTTCTATTATATGAACATCAGCTAAAAATTACACTGCAATCTGAGTTTGTGCGAAATTTTAAAACTGGTGTTCTTTTTCGTAATGGAAATACCCATAAATACATCAGTGAAACTAACCAAAAATTAGATTTGTTTTTGGCATTCCTAAATGATATACGAATTGTGTATTAGTTATGTAGCACCTATGAATTGCACCATAATAATGACCATTCATGTACTATTTAGCCTTTTTTTTATAATTCTGATAATTTTGATTCGTATGATTAAGTGTATGTCATTAATGATAAATTATTATTCAACATGACTCAATTTTTTTTATCATCTTGCAGTATAAAGTTCTTGTAGTGGAGTTAGATTGCACATTAAAGTAGACTGCACGCTAAACTGTAAATGACCTGCACGTTAAAGGTCATTTCATAGCATAGACTAGGGGAACTGCGGCAGAGCGTACGCTAAAGTAGTACACAACCGACTGAAGGAAGCACCTGGTATAATCTCTCTTTGATTTCCCCGAATGACGCTTTCATGACATCACTGGGGAATATCGTGATGTAATTAAATGATTTCCAACGGTCTATGCGGACAAATTTGCTCTGATTTGTGTTCTGGATTGATCTTGATCTCTACGCTTGTAAGACTATTCATTTGATTCCTATTACCCCAAAAGGAAGATTGTTAATGCATCACATCCAACATGAACAGTATTCATCTGATTTAGCCATCCAACCTCTCCAAGCTACGCAGTCTAACTCCTTTCAAACGGCGCCATTGAAACAAAATGAGTATGCAGCATGCATATCCGTGGTATGTTCCTTGTTTGCAGTAGACTTATGTAGCAATCTGAACCTTATCGCAACATGTATCACCACCTAAAGCTCATACACAGTGAACTGACATGAGGGTTACTAAGAAAGAGTTATCAGAAGATTTACTACGCACTAAAAATGAGAAGAACATTCTCATTGGCAAAACATGGGTAGCGATGGCCAAAGTTGTCAATAGTTTAGAAATCTTCATTATTGAATGAAATGAAATGAAACTTTGTCAAAGCCATTAGCCATATCTGTTGCATACTAAGATTAAATCACATAGATATCGATAAAATGATTAGAAAAGAAGTTAGATGGCATGTATACAACAGTGCATTGAATCTATTGTGGAAACAACACCCAACAAAAAAAGCAGTTTTATGGTCATTCTACTGCCCCTTCTCACAAATCATTTGAAAGAGAAAAGCAAGAGTTCTGGAAAAGTAAAAATATGCTCTTCAGTGATGTTCGGTTGGGGGACAATAAAATAGGCACGAAAACACATTCAACAAATATAGGAAAACACAGGAATCTAACCTATGGGCCAATCACGGACAATGGATAATCATTGAAGACTGGAGAGAAAGGGTCGTGAAGATCGTTGCAATCGACAGATGTTGATTATAATGATGATGATCATGATGACCATGATGATCTACTACACTACTAGCATGGGCATACTCTACTCATGTCAAAGTTGGTATCATCCTTCAGGGTATTTTAATTTTATTTTCCATTACTGTATGTATATAATGCATATTAAGGACTAGCTGTAATCAGTCACATTTATACTAATTTATGCGTAACTTAACATAGTGTGGAACACCCTATGCGGATCAATCTTACTTCAAGACGAAATTACTAATCATTTTTTCATTTAAGGATTTGTACTAATTAGAGCATGCATTAATAAAATTATTTCCTCTACAAAAAGAAGAGAAATATTTTTTCTTTCCTCGGTTTTGCTCGAAGGATGGCGTCTTCGATCCTTCACTTCATTTTATTTATTTATGGAATTTGGACGTTTATTTTTATTGATAATTCGATTTTATTGAATAATTCGTTTTTAAGTCCAGTTTATTATATTGCTTCCAATTGTCTCTTTTCCTTGCAAACTAAAGAAGCTCTCACTTTCTATCTCACTCTTTCTATCTATCTCTTTCTAGTCTTTCTTTCTTCCCCCCTCTCTCTCTCTTGCTGTTCACTGCCTCTGTCTCAACCCAACAATCCGGCATTAACGCATTGCCCATAATTAGCTCCCTTCTTCTCTACAATCCTTTATTGACGAGAACAATGCATACGTTCAACAAAGTAGATATCCACAACATTTTAAATAAAATTGTGCATTTTCTTTTTTGTCCACAGCGTATCTACGACGAGGCTGCATACGAAATTCATTTGCATATATCCCGCCATCAACATCGTCATCGTTATGTATATAATATTAACCATCAAAATTCGGACAGTGGAGATTAAAATCAATTATTCTCAGTTCCTATAAATATTTCATCAAAGAAGAAACGATGTTTTTTGTTTGTGAAATTCCACACAAAATAAGCTTTTGCTTTTTTCCAAAGTTATTATAAAAAAAGGGAAACATTTCAATATTTTTTTTATTTTCACGATTTTCTTTTTATAAATTCTTAAACAAGTTTTAAAATTATCCGTTTTGCATCTTTTTGATTCTGTGGTGATATATCAGCTCGAATAAACATACATATATATATATATATATATATATATATATATATATATATATATATATATATATATATATATATGTATGTATGTATGTATGTATGTATGTATATGTATATGGTGGACTGTCGTATTCGACGTATGAGGGTCAAGCAGCTCAGTTCCTGGGACAGCTAGACACTAGCACATATGATTTGATTATAGTGGAGAAGGTTTTGTTCAGAACCAACCCCACTTTTTGAAGGGCCGAATACAGAGACCTGGTGCACTACGACCCTCTGCAGGTTTTGAATTCAGGTCTAGACCAGTTGCCATCCAAGGCTTTACCTATAGCTGGAGGGAGAAGAACGGGATTAATACTTTTCCCAAGGGTATTAGCACGCAAGTGAATGTAATGAATTCGACTGGAATTAGAACTATATATATATATATATATATATATATATATATATATATATATATATATATATATATATATATGTGTGTGTGTGTGTGTGCGTGCGTACCCCGTGTGTGTGTACAGCTATTGTGTTGTGAAAAAGAGTTTTTTTCCTCTTCAAGTTAAGTGTCTGCATAAAACTGTGTAAATATAAAACCAGAAATGTGTAAAAGATACAAATTGATTGATTTAAAAATGTGGTTGACTTTAATGCTTCAGCATCTGTAAAATTGGTTTAAATTGAAGCCGATATTTCACCACAGAATAAATATCTGAATAGGGACACACATGCACACATATAATCGTACGCAAACACTTGGACACGCATAAACAGTCACACACACACACATATAATAATAATAATAGTAGTAGTAGTAGTAGTAGTAGTAGTAATATTTGTAGTAGTAGTAGTAGTAGTAGTAATAGCCGGTAACTCGTTTCCGAGCACTGCTATAGAGGCTAGCTAATCCCTGTTACAGTCACTTGCACAGGCACATTTGTGTTTGTCCCAAACTCAAAAAAACAAACTGTGTTTTATACTGCAACTATGCTGAGCGGACATTAGTTACAGTTTCTGGGAGAAAGCATCTAATTTGGCGTGATCAACTGTTTTGAACAAACCCCCGGTCACGATGACATGGAACTTCTTGCTGACAGAATCACTGGCAGTTCTGTCTCTACCCAATTTACCTTGGGGCAAAGCCGTGCTCTGGTTTTCACAAATCGTTAAGTCCTCTTCTTAACAAATTGACCCTGGTGAGATTCGAATCTAGAACTCGTAGTCGAAAAGCAAACATTTTTACCACTCGAGCTCCTGTCCATGCAAGTACATAAAGACACACAGATACATAAACACAAATAAATACAAGTAAACACAAGCATACGCATATTCTCACACACGAGCAAGCGTACACAACTGCAAACAGATATATGAACTTTCAGTCTCTCTCTCACTCACACACACACACACACACTCACAAACAAACACACGCCTGCGCAAATGTCCAACAATAATTCGCATATATTTATTATGTTATTTTTTTGTTTTTCAGATGCACGTACGCTCACTGAACGAATTACACCAATAAGTGAAATAAATCGCGGCTAAAAGAAGTCGTTACCGGAAGTCTAAAAAGAACAGACGATAAAAATAAGGAAGAAAGAAAAAGAAAAAAGAAAAAAAACAAAACTTTGTGTTACTTTCGCAATCATTTTTTTTACGAAGTTGCAATCTTCATTTTTCTTTTATTTCATTTTTCTTTTATTGTTTTCTTCACTTCCTCTTTTTAGTTTTTCTTCATTTTCTTTCGCAGTTTCTTCTTGCATTTCCGTTTTTAATTTTCTTTCTATTTTCAGCTTTTGAATTATTTCCATCGTTTTCTATTTTGTTTCTTTTTTTTTTCTTTCTCGTTCTATCTAGATTTATCTTTTTATTTATTTGTCTTTTCTTTTTCATTCCTTCTTTTTGATGCTTCATTTTACTTCTTTCTTATTTTCCTTTCAAATCCTTCTTTCCTCCTTTTCCTTCCTTTCTGCTTTCTTCTTCTTCATAAACATGACTCAGTCGATCTTCCAATTTCTTTTTTTACTGTTCGCTAACCGACTGCGACCAGTTCACTGAAGCATGCTCACCTCAGTTGACATCATGTAGCATATTCACCATGGCCGACACAGAAAAGGCTCACTAATTATTGCTCCCTTCTCGTCGCATAAACACATTCAACCCTACCAAAAGGAGACGTTGCTATGGGCAACCAATGTAATATTGTTAAAGGTGATTCCATATCGATAGCACAACAAGCAGTGGGAATGATATTCTACGCATAAGGAATTGAGACGATGGAAATAGAAATATGGTCACAGGAAAGGAAGTACAAATTACGATGACCCGAAATAAATTAACAGAATTAAACTGAAGTCAATCCTCTGGGAGAAAATATTAAGCAAGGAAGCATTTTAATAAAACAAGATCTAATTTTGACATTTTTTATTGAAGATCCAGTATTGAATGATAAAGAAACATTATTTCATTCCCATTATTCTTCAAACTTTATTGTTACATTCTCTTTATACAATATTCAAAAGAGAATTAAGAGTTTTTTCCTTACTTTAAAGACATTTTTTGGTTTGTATTTTTCTTTTACGAACACTAAAAACAGAAAATAAACTCTTGAATTGTTTTTTTTATTTTATTTTATTTTTTTTTTTTGTCTCACCACCATCGGATTGCTCGGATTCCGAATTATTCTCCTTCTTGCGATCGACTTCATCATTGTCTAAGATTTGCTGATAATTAAATGGTGTAAAATTGTTGCTCTTATTTTCCAAGGTTTCTGCATCACATGGAATTGGTCATTGGTTTAAGACTAGTTTAGTCAACTACATTCCAGTCTTAACGATAAATGTTCTTCAATATAATGACTAGTGGAATGCAAAATAACTTTTGAAAGTAAAGTCAATGCATTTTGGTCATGAATTGCGAACAGTACAATTACATAAGAACAAACGAATAAAATAAAATAAAAAAAAACTTCATTCTCCTTTTTCAAAACTTCACTAACGATCATTCTTTCCCTTGGGCATCTAGCTATTCTAGAATTTTCTTTAGAATCTGTCTCAACGTCGAGCAAAAATGAAGAAGAAAACTAACAAAAGTCTGCTGGGAAAATAGCACAATAGCCAGAAAAAGTTTGTTTTATTTTATTCACACATACACATACCCGTACATGTACAAGCACACAAACGCACATGTATACACATATTTATACATGCGAGTGCGTAAAAATGTATACAGCTATTATGCTCCATTCACCTAAACAATCAGTCTAATTCCAATCGTGATGATGACAATAACATTTAAATTAACTCCCTTGTTTTATAACTGACGTTGCCATTGGAAACCGTGACGTCATCATTAGTTAGTATTTAAAACCATAATGCGCCAAATGTTTTTCTTAATCTCCAGTACGTAATAATCAGAAAATCTAGACTCCCTCCGAGGGGTTTTATTTGAATAGGTCAGTTGTTTTCGATTTCTTTATGTTTTATATCTTGCATTTTTTATTTGTTCCAAAGAGAATTTCCATGATGTTTGTTTAATGAATACACGTTGACAATATAAGAGCTTTATTCACTCCACGCACTTTAGCTTCATATCTGACCGAACTGTGAACAAAATTTATATTAACTTCTTGGAAATGTTGCTCGCTATTTGAACATTTCATTTTTCAAATAATCATCATTATTCGAAAATAAATCTTTTCTAATGTTTTATTGCATTTTTCTACTATTTTTCACTTTTGTTATCTTTACACATATTAACTATATATATTTATTTTATGAATACTTCATATCTTAAGGTTAATAAATATTATCGTTAAAACTAAAATGTTCCTGAATTTTGCTCTTTAAATGCTTGATCTTTTAGTTAGAATCTTTGCAGTCAGAACAAAATAAATTTCATTTAGAAAATGTTACATTTAATAATTTTCTTAGCACTCTGCTTTAACAGGGACGTTGAGTTTAGGTGTTGCCGTTTCTGCAACCTGCATGTGCATTAACCCTCAGTATGACTCGCCATAATTAGTTCGTTTTAACATTGGGAAGGAAGCATTGGAAACATATCTGGAGTTAATTAATGTCACCAAATTTTACTTGATATTCGTCAATTAACAGTAATTATTGTAAGCTTATTCATAATGTAACGGTAACTAATAAAAAGCAACACGAACACATAATTAGACATGCGTATATAAATGCCTTCTTATATGGGTTTACTTTGAAGTTTACACCTGCACAATCGCAGACATGAATACTTACAAAACACATGCACACGCAGAAGCATACAAATATATGGAGACGTTGGTCTGACTTAGCGCATTCAGAGTGTCCGTCCAGTAACAAATTTCAGCTATTAACGCTGTTTCAGTTTCGTTTCAGCTAAACCACTTATGGACAGAGTCGTTGACACTTGTCATCAACTTTTGTACGAATCCAGCGCGCATGAAGAGTTAAAACGCACGCCTTTAATCAGAAACGATTGACGCCTACGACTGCTGCAATGCGGACTGATTGTTCGTCTCTAAGCTAAACACGAAGCAAATGGTTTGTTGCTGTCTTCGTTATTTGGTTACCTTGTTCATTGGTTAACACTTGACATGAGATCGAGTCTCGGTTTAATGATGTTACTATAATATGAAGGATATATGAGTGTATGTGTGTGGGGGAAGAAGATGCCGCGAAAGTAAATGGGAGAAAGAGAAAAGAAGTGCAGAATAAAGAGAGATTTGTGAAAGAGAAGGGAAAAGACGAAAAGAAATAAAAGAAAGAAGGAAGATAAGAAAGGGAAGAGGAAAGAAAGAACAGAAAAAAATGATAGAAAGAAGAAAGAAAAGAACTTTGATAAAGAAATCTAAAAATAACAAAATTAAGTAAAGAAAACCTAAAATGAAGAGAAACAATTGCGATGGAAAATTAGGGACAGAAGAAAACATCGGCCAGAGGTAAGAAAAAAACTATATGAGAGAGAGAGAGAGAGAGAGAGAGAGAGAGAGAGAGAGAGAGAGAGAGAGTACGAAAAAAGATTAAGGAACACAAGAACGGAGAACAAGAAAAAGAAGAAAAGAAAGACAAACGAGAAAGCAAATGAGAAATAACAAGGAAGAAGAAAAGTACTTAGGCAAAGAAAAAAAGAAAGAACTCAGGAGGATATAGACAAAAAGATGGAACACGTCCAAGAGAATAAGCTGCCATTTCTTTAAAGTGGTCACGTGATGAGGTATTGAGAGCTGATGAAGCATTCAACCAACCAATCAGCATCCAATGTCATCGTCATTTTACCACCCTTTCCTTTCATTTATTTCTATTCGTTAACCAACTGCAACCAATACTTACACATCCGACAGTAAGCAGTTGACAATTGTGAAGATCAAACCGGCTTAGCTTTCATTATAATCCTTTGAGGTATTAAGTCAGACACGATATTCAAAAACCGCTTAAGTCATTTTCCCTTCCCAATAACCTGCAAAAGGGTGGCAAGTTCGGGTCATTATTGTCTGCATATATTTTCAGGCGACAGAGGATTTCTGGAAATAACAAGTCTCTCAAGAATTAGGTGAATTTTAGTGATTATCCAACCCTCATTTTTTTTTAATTCATATCCGATCATTTGAGAAATCTGATTGTGGTTAGTTTGTTTCCATTGACGTTAATAAAAATGTTACTGCTTCTGCTTTTTACATGTTGCATATTATATTAATTATGATTAAACGTACTGAGAGTTTTTTAAAACAACTCATGATGCGAAAATTAGTTTTATTCCTTCTTTTACTGCCACCATATTTAGTCCTATCTGTTGTTGTCGCTATATAATCGGTGACGAACTTTTTCTTCTTTGTACACACACATATGTGTGTATGTGTGTGTATATATGTGTGTGTGTGTGTGTGTGTGTGTGCACACACACACACACACACATATATATATATATATATATATATATATATATATATATATATATATATATATATATATATGTGTGTGTGTGCGTGCGTGCTTTGTTCCTTTCTTCCTTTTATTTATTTTGCATTACGCAGAATTATCTCACTTACCGGGGATTTCCTTCAAACACTTTAAAAAATAACATTACCCCAACTAGATTGCTAGGTGAAAACAAATAAAGTCATTCCTTGAAATCCTGAGGTAATTCCGAGTAGAAAAATGTTTGCTCTATTAAGAAATTCAAACAATGTTTGCAACAAATGAATAAAATTCTGTAAAGCATAAATCTAGAATTTTACCTCCTAGATAAAATAAGTACCAAGTTACTTTTCATAAAGCCGTGTTTAACAAAAGCTTTTATGAAATCTGCAATTAAAATTGTCATGTGTTCGTTTCGCACTGGGCGTCTCCATAGATGGCAAGCGTGTTTTCATCTAACATATTCAAAAATCGCAAAAATGAAATTGCATTTCAGAATTAATCGCTTAATTATCGAGAATTGGAAAAAAAAAGAAGAAGAAAGAAATCCGTGTCAATTCCTAAGACAATTGCCTTATATCGTTCAATTTCTTCACTTTACCAAATGCCTGCATTGTTTAATTGCAAATAATGCTCAGTTACTTGCCTTGTCCAAATGCGATTATTACTAACTTACCTACATTGTTTAAATTGTCCAATTACTTATATTATTCAGGTACCTACTTTGTCCCATTGTGTCAATTTCTTGCTTTTTCCAATTACCTACATTGTCAAGTTACCAAGATTGTTCAGTTATTTTCATTGTCAAATTACTTGGATTTTCCAATTATCCACATTTTCCAAATTCTCTGCCTCCACGAAGTCACGATTTGTGCTTATATGTTTCTGTCTCTTTGAGGTCAAATTTCCTTTCGATTTGTGACTCAAATTGTCTAAATTACTGAAAAAAGACGCCATATTGATTAATTGTAAGACAAAAAACTTCTTTCCTTAAAATAATATTTTGCTTTTACTACGGATTTTTCCTGAAGATTTCTTGCTAAAACGAAGGAGCAACTTTTGTGTCTCATGTCTCCGATATATTCTCCTAGACGGGTTCATGTATCTCTCGAAATGTGACCAAAATCCATTTGATACTTTTATTTTACACAGTTGAGCCTCACTTATTAATAATTTGACAGTTACTCTTTTTATCTCATCTTGTATTATGTCTTATTTATTCTCTTTCCACGAATAGAATTTTACTTTTTCTGCTCTGTAAATCGATAAAATGTCATTCAAGCCCCAATTTAGGGGAAAAAGTTACATTTGATGGAACGGCTTTTGGATTGCATATCTAAGTTTAGTGGAAGCCATTTTAAAGTTTTCGAATTTGAAATGAAATCAGGAACTATTATTTATTTTGGCATTTGTCCCTCTCCCAATGTCAAAAAGAAAATACAATAAAAATTTGAAAAAATGCTGTTATCTTTGTGAGAGTTCACTAAACATTCTAAGATGACTATTATATAAAAGAGGTTCTTGGATCTTTTTATCGAACTAAAAATGTGGAAACCTGAATTCGATTATCTGACCCTAAAACTGTTTACTTTGCTCTTTACAACGGATTTCAATTGAATAGTCCTTTCAGTGAATCTAGTTTCAAAGGGACCCTCTTTTATTCTATGCTATTTTCTCTATTCTGACCACGCCCAGATGAAATATGAAAGTGTAAAGAAAACATCGTCCTGTCTTTTATGTTCAATTGAATCGTATGAAAATAGAATAAAAGTTGGTTTTTTTAACAGCTGATATTTTCCCTTCTTTTGGGGCATAAAAATAAAAGATTGTCAGTTAATAATTATGTCTATTCAACAACTGGCATTTAGTAGCAGAAATAGTAACAAGGTTTAGAAAGAAAGAAAGAAAGAAAGAAAGAAAGAAAGAAAGAAAGAAAGAAAGAAAAATGAAAAATACAAAAACAAAAAGAATCAATATTTCAAAATTCAGAACTTAATGATTGATAGATAAAACATTTTTTTCTTTTCGGTTCGTTTTTCATATTCTCCCTTGTTGTGTGAGCTTTCATAACGATTCCGTCATTTCTCAGATTGTAATGCCTTGGTGACTTGCCAGTTTTTGCTAATTGTCGCTCTTACATTCAAGCTTACCTTTATTTTCCTTTACAACATTATCTTTATATTCTAATAGCATTTTATTTCAATTTTATTGAAATATGAAAATGAAATGTTTGCTTCTGAATAAGCCCAATTATTGACATATGTCCTATCTCTTTATTCTAATCTGTTCAGATCTGTCAATTTGTCGACTCGACAGAGATTTAATAAACTTTGCTAAGGCTAAAAGAGAAAGAAGATTACATTACGTCAATGCCACAATTAAAAAATATTTCTTGTCTTTGGTATTCGAAATACTGGCCTTTACCTGAACTTGATCACTGGCTTTTAGATTTGCTGGGTAATATACAACAATCTCATAATATCTAATAGTTTTCTTTTTAATTTCATTTTGAAATAGATGAAAACATTGTGAATTATTGTTCGTTTTTGACTTGGATTTCTTTCATCTTAATTCCAGTTGATTTTTATTGTAGCCCCCAGTCACCGACGTTTGTTATTAAGAAACAATAAAGAAATTTATGATAGAAAGCAACAAAAATAACATGAAAGAAACACAAGACAAAAAAGAATAATTGTTCACAATGTTTCATCTAATATTAAATTTAATATTATTACTAGTACTACACAAATGTGTAGACATTTAACAAATCTGGTAGCACGTCCTGAGTTTGACGAAATATAAGGAAAAATGTAAAGCTTCATTGCTTAATAACTAAGGCAGCTGACACGGAATTGTAGGCTCTCGAGGAAAGAATACGCTGGTTCGAATCTTACTGGATGCTAATTCTTTACTTATTTTACAGACAATAGCAGAATAACTATCAGAGAATTGAGATAAAAATCAAAATAGAAATCATTGTGAAATAAATACGAGTAAACGTTAAAAAAAACATTGCTTTTGAAATGTAACCAATCCTCTCATTCCTTATGAATTTTGCACCTGAAAAGTTTATAGAATGAAACAGCCGAAGTGGTGCAGTAGCAATACACGGTAGGTGTTCAGCTGTTCGAAGAAAGCAGTAAATTTGAATGATTCTTTTCTAACTTTTAGAAAATGGCTTAATCACGCGCAATTAGTCCGTGCATTAAATACTGCTGCCATATCTGGTCTGGGGCTCCTGCAATTTATCTCGAGGTTCTTGACAAAATCCAAAGAAGGATCCGTAATATAATCGATCCTGACTATGCTTCTTGGCTTCTGTCACTTTCTCACCGACACGCCGTGGCTTACCTCTGTCTTTTCTACTTATATTTTCATGGCAACTGCCCTAACGAGCTTTTTTCCATGCTGCTCCAACTACATGAATTTAAGTGTGCTGCTAGATTGGCATCTAGGTCCCACCCGTTTACTGTTGAAGTAGTTAAATACAGCCACCACTTCTACCCCAGCAGTTTCTTTTCTTACACTTCTCACCTGTTGAACTCTTTTCCATTTTCTTGCTTCCAGGATAACAACAATCTTCAGAAATTTAAATGTAACCTCAATCGCCATCTTCTATCTTCTTGAATCGCATTTATTTTATTTCCTTTTCTCAATCCTCTCGATACTCAGTCTTTTCTCTCACTTTCACTCTCTTTAACACCCTCCGTACTAGTGTCGCCTCGCTTGGAATGAAAAAAAAATGCAATATTAAGGTATAATCGAACTCATCGAACTGTGAAAATTTAGCCCGCGAAACAAGCGCTTTCTAAATATCCAAATTAAGCGCGTCTCCAATGTATTTGAATCATTTTTGTACAAGTTTACCCCCCGTCTCTCTATTTATCTATCTGAAATTTTATCACTATAATAAATATAGTAGTAATCATAAGAATAATAATTGATAAGTGTTTATTCAGTAATAGAAGACGTTTCTCTGAAACCTTTAGACATTTTTGACCCAAGATTTACTAAGAAATCAATTGTTTTCATGCTTAATAATTAGTGAAATTAATTAGCGCCAAATCAAACAGGGATAAAACAAACATTTTAAAATTTTTTCATTAATCACTGAATGAATTGTCTTTTGTTTATATTGTTACTTTTAATGTTGTTTTGATGCTTTTATTTATCCAGTCTGTGTGATCAAACAGGCAGGAGGAATAGAATTATATTAATAATTTAAATTCTTAAATGCTTTCATGGTGTAGCGATATACGATGATGCTCATTAAACAAGCTGGGAATTGAAGAATGGCCCTTTAATTGTGAATAGCAGCTCAATTCCTGTTTCCAATCACTTTCAACCCAAATACTTCAGTGTGGGACGAGTGTGGGACGAGTGTGGGCTGGGAACTGTGATTTCTGACCTTTCTTAATTCACCTGGCAGGATAGAGGAGTTCAAGCTCCATAAAAAGAGCAACAAAAATTGCCAGTTGACAGCAGCATTACATTCTGATCAGCATTACGAGGAGGAAACCCAATCTGACAACTGTTTCTCGTTGTCCGTATATCTTCGACAATGGGGTCACTTTCCGATCACCGCAATTTTTCTGTATCCAGACACATCGATCAGCCAGGAAGCTACATCTCAATCATAACCAGATGCTGGTCCAAAGAGCAAAAATTGTTCATTACACATACTTTACTCATTAGAATCATGCTTTGAAGTTAGAAACAAAACACTAAATCTCTGAGTACAATATAAAAGTAAACAATATAAAAATAAGACGGCTATTTCAAGATATTAATCAGTAGAATATCTATTTATATGTTTTGTTTTCATTTCATTTTCAAGCTTCTGCTTCATCGTAGATATTTAAAATTAAAATCTGTTAATGTTAACTCTTGACCCAGGTAACTTCTTCATATTACATTCATTAATATATAGACAGACGGGTAGCCATAAAAATATAACATGAAATATTTCAGTTAAACTTCAAGATAATGAAAGCAACTATCGGTTGAGGTATGGATATAATAACTTTTTAAAAGAGAAAGTGATAAATACATAAAGATTTCCTTGAATAGACAGTGAGTCGCTTAAAATGGCATTATGAGCATTTACTTTTAACTATATTGAAAAAGAGGCTTTTAATTCTGTTTGGACATCTATCATTTCTTTATCCTATCACCCCAAACAAGGTGATAAAGCCACTAAGCCGCAACAGGTTAGTTAGAGTGAAAGAAGCTGAGAAAAAAGAATGGGATTCAAAGTCAGATCAGCTTTCATTTAAAAAGTCAGATCAGATCATTTTTGTTTATTGATTCTAGCACTGAAAATAGAAAAAATGTAAAAGTAAAATTTTTAGCACATTATGCATTTTTTATTTAAAATCAGTTCCCTCAAATACTATAAAAGGAAGCTTTCAAAGGTACTTTTTACATGAGAGAGATAAAGAAAATTCATGCAGGAGGCTATGAAGTTGCTTGAAAAATGACAGAAGATATTGGAAAAAACGGTAAATATGTGACTCAATAAAGTTTAACTATGTTCCGTTTTACTTAATAAACGGAGCGAAAACGTTTGCATATTAGATAGATAGATAGATAGATAGATAGATAGATAGATAGATAGATAGATAGATAGATATGAAGAAATTGAGAAAGATAAAAATTCACTGAAATAAATTCTACCCTTTATATTACTATAAATTTAATATTTCTCTTTTAATATACAGTTTATTTATAGATGCTAGCCTGAAGCCATGAAGTCTGTCTTTTCTAAAAGAAAATAGCACGCCTTGATTTAATAACCAGTTAAGGAGGCTTTTCCTAACTAAACTTGGACATGCAAAATATTTTGTCTCAACAAATGCGAATAATTCATTAGATATTTATTTATAGATACAGAGTCATCGTAAATTTTTAATTTCACATGATAAAATTATTAAATTCTTTTTCTAGAAATAAAAAATAGACTTATTTTCAATATAATGTTAAAACAAAAAATAGCTTCTTGATTTTTTTCTTTTTTTTCATGAAATAAGCAAATATTAAGAACATCTTTTACGCGTCCAATTCAAACTAAAAATTGATCATATGTCTACAGAGGTTTAACGACATTACAGAATCAATAAGTTAAAAAAGAAAAGAAAGAAACGTTTTACTTGATCAGATCATTAACATGTATTTCAGCACAAAACAGAATCTCGAGTGGCCTGATAGAGTCGGTTTATTTGTTTGCCAGTCACAAGCACAAAATGTCCACTAAAGTCGTCTGCCAAAAATGGCTGCTCAAATTGTCTGCTTAAAATGGCTATTCAAGTTGTCTCGTTAACTTCCGGGATAGAAATTTTCCCTTTATTTACTATGTATATATTATTTCACAGAGGAATTGCTGATTTTATAAATACATATTTATAAAGAAATAATGTCGAATAAAAAATCCATTCAAAAATTACAATAATTTATGTTTCGAGTACAAAATTGAAGCTAGCAGATAAAGATTCGTAAAAGTTCCAACGAGAAAAATTGTGCATTCCTTAAATAAGTAATTCAAACCTTGCTCTATCAACGCAGCCTCCATAGCCGAATTAGTAAAGGTACATTCCAGCTATAGAAACCTGATGGAAAAGCGGATACAGGTTCGCTTCCTTTCGGAGATAAAATCATTCTTTAGTAGAACTTCTCAATCTAAGTTGGTTGTTATTTATTTCACTGTTTAAGAAAATAAAAAAAATAAAAAAAACAAACAGGGATAACAACTCAAATACGTGCATCCACTAAAATAGCATTTATATTAATAAAAATACATATCTACATATTTATCAATTCACCAAACGAAATGTTGGTTTGGTTTGTTTTACGACATATCAACCTCAATGGGTTATTTAATGGCGACAAAATTTTCATTGTTGGTAATATTTTTTTCCAAAAATATATTTCTGGTAATATTTTTTCCTTCAAAAATATATTTCTGGTAAGAATTTTCCTTCGCTGGTAATATTTTTTTTTCAAAACATTTACAAATTCTTACATTACAAATTCTTACTATTCTTACACTTTCATAGTGTTTTGACCCCAATTTTGGGGTTAACTATTTGCCCATAGCTGGGACCCTAACGGGTTAGGGTGGACCTGGGAACGTCAGCAATTAGGAGGTGGTTCCACGCTCCTCAGAACCTCCTGATGAGAGGCTTTTCTGTTGGAGGTAGTTTATCGTCATACCCAGGACGGACGAAATATTAGTTTTGATCCTGTTTATCTCATGTGATTAAGATATAATGTTTCGATTAATAAAGCCTATCAAAATATAAGAATCCAAAATGTCAAGATTGTGCAGACACAATGCGATAAGATAATGTCTTTACACATGATGTCCTAAAGTAATCAGTTATTGACGTTATAAAGAAGACGTTTTTCAAGTAGTTCCATTAAAAATCGACACGAAATTACTGGAGTAACATTAATGTTCCGAGTGTAATTTTAAAATCCAATAAACGTACAGACTTTAAGAAGCATATTACATATCATTTTTCAGTATTTTGATCGTATCTTCCTAGTCAGTAATTTTTTCTTTGTTATCAATGATGCTATGATTAAGAATATAACTACTTTTTTTAAAAGAAACATTCAATCAATAAACTGACTTTCATTTGATCGACGAATGAAATCAGTGGACAGTATTTAGTCAACTGATTATTGCTTTACCGCCATTTCAATTTGTCTGTTAAAACGTCATTCGATCAATTGAAGACATCGGAATTAATGCATATTTTAAAAAAGAAACCTATGTAAAGACATTATTTCAAAGAAAGAAAGAACGAATGAAAGAATAAAACAAAGGAAAGGGTTCATACTGCAAAAAGGCAAACGTTATATAGAGACAAAATGAGCGTCGACGCAAGCTTCTTCCTTTCTCGCCCAAAGTTGAATAAACCAGTTGAACATTTTGACTTTCTGTGGGCGTTAACCACAAAATAAATGATTGATTGGAGAATTTTCTCTTAAAGCCATTATTGGTGACTCCCTGAAGCGCTCTAGTTCGGATGAGACTTTGTAGCTAATATCTTCCTCCATTTCGCTCACCCTCTCTCTTTTCACTCTCTCTCTCCCTCTCTCTCTCTGTTTCTCTCTCTCTCTCTCTCTCTCTCTCTCTCTCTCTAACGCCCACACACACACATACAAGACAATAGTCCATGCAAATTTGAAAAACATTGTAAATTTTGTTGAAAAGGCGAAATGCCTTGCCGCTAAATATACTTTTCTTTTTATATCCGTGGGTAAAACAATATTTGGCGACCTGAAGGTAACACAATTTCCGCTACCATTGCTGTTATCTTATTAAAACTCTCCATGGGTCGGATATTATCTATACAAGACCATAAATGCGGAGTATTCAACAATGAACGAATTTACTATGCAGAATTAAGTGTCTCGTTAACCATTACCTAACGAGAATTGGTTTATTCAGGTATATAGTAACAGTTCTTGAAATGTGATTTACAAAAGACATTAGTTGATCCTACATTGATTATATTCAAAAATAAAGAATTCATTTCTGTTCCTTGGAAATCCCGATTATTTTTAATATATGCTGATAAATACTTGCTTTTCACGCAAGAATCTATAGTTTCATCCCCTTAGACAAAACCTAATCAATTATAGACACTTACTCTGTAAGGATATGTATAATAAATACACAAATTCGCGTTTGAAATCCCGTTTATTTTAAGATAATATCAGTTGCATCAAATTAAGCTCAAAGTAACAACCACACCGACTGAATTTGCTTCTTACCGACAGACGGGAAAAAAATTGTTATATAATGTCAGACAAGCATTGCAAGGTCGGAATGGCATCATTTGTCCTTCTGCTTTTAATCAACTTACCAAAGTTAAACATACATCAACTCCTTAAACACAAACATACAGAGAGAGAGAGAGAGAGAGAGAGAGAGAGAGAGAGAGAAGGAAGGAGGTGGAGCTGTTAATAATTAATTATGTTACCAGATGTTATGGCAGTAACGATGAAGAGTAACGCGATTATAGCCAGAAATGTTGATGACTAAAAAGCTTTCTGTTATGAATTATATTGCTTACACACACACACACACACACACACACACACACACACACACACACACACACACACACACACACACACACACACACAAAATCATTTCCTCTGGTCCACACACGTATAATTAACATTCACCTATAATTGCACGAATAAATGAATATCTGAAGTTATCATTACAAAAGTTCTTTTTGTCTAAAAAACAATAATCAAAGCGGCATTTAAGACTGGAAGCAGTTTCTTGATTCTGGCAAAAAACATTTTTACTTTTGATCAAATAAAATCAAAACGTGAAGATGAAGGTAACGACTTTCAAGAAATGAATTTTGACTTTGTTTGAAAAAAAAATGTTTTTCTTTTGAGTAATTTAATTAATTCAAGCACAAATATTTAATTTACATTGAAACAGCAGATGAGCTTAAATATTTAAAAAAAATATTCAACACGATTATCATTTTTAGGATTCGGCAGATGAAGTTTTCGGACTTCTCAGGTTTTTATTGATATTTTTCTGTTATTCGCTTTCTTAGCAAGAACACAAATGACCAAAAAGTGAATAATATTAGGGCCATGTGACTACTTGAAACGGTCTTAGTCTATTAAAGACAAGGAAAATATTCATTTTTAATCACCAATCACTAATCTGTCCAAAAAGCGGGAGATAGATTCATGAGAGTGCAGATGCTCGTTGTTGTTTTTTAGTTGGTTTGAATCCTAACCCCCAGGGGATCTATTTTGCAAGTTCAGGCACCTTAGGAAATTGTTTTAAATGATGCTAAACGAATGAGGAATTTTTGAGCCAATTCTTCAATCGAAAGGGCAAATAGAAAAGATTGAGTTCAACTAAAACTAAGTCAGCATTAAAAGCTCAACAGGATGACATAAAGAAACCTTTCAAAACATCTTCACCAATTTCTTTTATTTAATGACATTATCCAGTAAAGACTAAGAATATTTTGGTTGAGTTTTCCAGTATTATTACTTTTCCCAAACTTTTATGCTAGACACGCGTTCATCTATAAAAGGAAGAAGTTGAATCTTACTTTGGTGACGTAACCTAATGTGATGATCTAATGTATTCGACTATAATTGTACGAACACGTAGAGGTATACTTGCATTTAAGCATTTTACACAAATGTCAATATTCCTTCTGTCGATGTCATATTTTTTACATTATTCATGGGATATCCTGATATATATATATATATATATATATATATATATATATATATATATATTGTAACGGGTCGGGTTCGATTCTCAGGATAGAACGAAACGGGCGTCCAGTGCTTCTGCATTCAATTGAGGATTCTTCTAGACTCGGTGAATTACTTAATTATGATTAATCCCCCTAATAATTTATATATATATATATATATATATATATATATATATATATATATATAGTTGGATTGATGTGAGTTTGTGACCTTGGGTTTCATGCTATTTGCGATCGTCAGACAAACTGGTTAATTTTCAAATTTTGGATTTATATATGGTTGCTTATATCGGTGTTATGGTAGTGTGGGTAAAATTGTCGTCGGAACGCCATCATATGTACACAACCATACATACACATTCACGCACGTTCACTCATTGACCTACGCAGACATACATACACGCACATTCACGCATTGCAGCTCGCACAAACATAAACATATGTGAACAGTTGGAACACATCGATGTGTCGTTGCGTACATACATACGCAATTGGTCGCTGTATTCAATGTTGGATCGTGTAGCGAACACCTTTCGTCAGTCGCAATGTCAACGGGCAAACCGTTCGTCTATTTTGTTCGTGGAATAAATGTTTTCTCGCACACACATACATACGTATGCACACGCGTTCACACATCTATCCGTCTGTTTTTTTTTTATGATGGACTCTGTGTAAGACTATATGTTGAAGCTTGAATAAGCATGGAATAATAATAATACAACACAAAATGTACGTAACAAAATGTATTGAAACAATGAAAAAAGGTACACAATATTTACAGGTAGTTTTGGTATATTCTTGGGAAGACTGTTCCTGCAGAATGGGTTGACTAAGTCGCAGTCGGGCAGAGTCTCTGGATTCGATCTCTTAATCTTCCCTCGTCTTCCGGTACCAACCCATATTTATATGGTCGGTACTCCACTTATGTAAATTAGGTGTATCATACACAACACTATAGTAGGTAAAAATTGCTATTTTTAATTTTTACTTTTTTTAATGCTGTATTGTTATTATTTTAAAGCCGGTTATTTGCTTGTTTTGGGCGATTGCGCTTATGTAAATGGTAGAAATTCCAATTTATAATACTTATTAGTATTTATGCGATGCTTTTAACTTTGCTGGGGGGTATAATTGTGGACTGATACGATAATGGTAACTGTGGTGCGGTAGTAATGGTGTGGGAGCGGGTAATGGTAATAACAATTGTAGCAGCAAATAGTTATTGTAAAATGGTAGAAGTGATTGTAGCAATGGTGATGGAATGGTAATAACAATAATTATAATTATTATGCTGGTAGTTTGAACTAGAAAATAATTGATGGTGTTATGGTGTCAGTAGTTTCTCTTTTCATGTTCATAGTCTATGTAGTAGTTTGGTTGGTATTTTTTTATCCGTTTGTTATAAATTGTAATAATAGGTATTTGTTTTCATGTCTGCATTTAGAAATTATTTCTGATCTTATATTTAGTAATTTCTTTTGTTGAGTATGATAAATTATTGTTACCTTTTTGTGTAGGCAAAGTCGGCATTTCTTTGTAACGTTGTTGTAGGCAGGAGTGTTTTTCAATATTTCCTTGGTGTAATATTTCTGTCTTTTAGATGCCATATGTATGTGGATAGTGTAGTGCTGTTTGAGTATTTTCTGTCGGAGAATGAAAGTTCGTGGTTGTTTTTTCCTTTTTTGAATGGTCTCTCAGTGGCACCGATATAGTACATTGTGCTGTTGTTTGCACTTATCTTGGCTTTATATATTATACTCGTTTGTTGGCAGTTTCCTTGGAGTGGACATGTTGTTTTATTTCTGCAGTTGCATTGAGGTTCCTTGGTTGTGTTATTGAAGTTTGTTACTTTTTGTTGTGGCTTTTTATTATTTGTGTCATATTTTTTGTGCAGCTGTAAGTGATTTTAACGTTATTTTTGTTGAGTATTTTAGCTAATCGGTTTGTTGCAGGGAAGTGCTTTTATATTAAGTTTAGGAATGTCCTTCTTATGTTTGTTTTGACGGTTTTGTTGTATGGTGGGTTAAATCAGATAATGTTTCTTTTTCTGTTTTTGTGTTTCGGTTGTGGTGGTGTCTATTGTAGTTGTTGTGTGTATCCACATTTTTTTTTAGTGCGTCGTCATATGGCATTTTCTTGTTATAGACATTTTCAACAACAAGAAAATATTTTTCCCTCCACCAAAGCTTTGTTGGTAGCGAGCAGTATTATCTCAAATATCGCACCTCTCCCAAAGCCTTATTTGCAGTGAATAACATTTTCTCAAACATTTTCTTTCAAACGTCCTGCTAGCAGTGAGTGGATGATTTTGCATTATGGACATTCCAAAAAATGTATTTTATATACGCGGAAATAAACTACTGTAGATCAGGTACATTAAAAAAAAAAGATTTCTTAAAAAAAATTACGTCTACGATACTCAGTAAAATTGAAAGCAATTCTAACAACGAAGAAAGGTAACATTTTATTTTCAACTAAAAAAATTGTAAATTTAAACAAAAATAACACTCTTGATATACTGAAATTTGACACAACGTCCGATAAAACAATTATGTGGAAGAAAACATCGGAAATATCAATTCGCAAATAATTAAAATGGCTTACGGAAAAGTAAATGTGCTTAGGGATTGAAAATAACATTTCTGGTAAAAATGATTGTAAAGTTGCTTTTTAAGATAAAACCCGTTGTAATGATTATTAAAGAAAATAAATTCAATATTTTTAGGCACCGATAGATCAGAAATTTTTTCTTTGTCGGTCAGTTGAATTAGTTTAATTTGTAAATCGATAAAGTTCATTTCAAGTCAAGGGATTAAATCGAATCCTAATACATCAACAGGAGAATTGGCTGCGGAAGTGAGATTCAAAAGAAACATTAGGACAATTTAAATGAATTTTTTAATAAGAGAGAGAGAGAGTGAGAGAGAAAGAGAGAGGGGGGGGAGACACTGTGTACCTAAAACATTCAAGATTGGGAAGAAAAATTTAGCTAGTTGGAGAAATATATGACAGACACAGAAAGGTAATCTTTATTGGAAATAGAAATAAAAATAAAAAGTAACCAAATATGTGGTTTTTCTTTGCTTTACACTTAGATTTTCTTTGTAACACGTTTCAGATGCTTATAGCAGCACTTGAAGTACAAACGCAGATTTTAATGGTCAAAGGGAAAAGGAATGAAGATTGAAAGTAAACGCATAAAGTTACCAGTTTTCCTATGATATAGATTTTTATAAGATATTCTTCCAAAAATAGTGTGTTGGAGATTTTCACTACTAAAGTGACGTCACTCTCTTGCCACTTCTGATTTAAAAGCCACATTCTGAAGTGAACTCGGAAGCTGTTGCAAGCTAACAGGAGTGGGAGATGCAAAGTCGTCTAGCGGCCATATTGAGTTTCGCTTTCACAGCCAGAAGTCCCTTACTAATTAGAGGGACTCAAGAATAATGAAGACACTTCAATGCGCTTACAACAAAATCGAGATCATTCAGATTTTAGACGCGCAAATATATTGATAGAGGTAAATATGAAAGGAGGAGATGCATAAGTTTGATACAGGGTCATGTTTACATAGCTTTCTTTGAGGAATTTATTCACCTGAAACAACTAGAAGATTAGATTTTTTTCTACTTTACGGTGAACAGGTACTATTGTGTTTATCGCCACCAAATTACGGAAAAAGTTCGAAACGATTTCAAATCCCATAAGAAAAGATCAACTAAGCCATCTAACCAATCAACAACGACTAAAAAAATAGATTACAAAATCAAAACTTAAAAATTCTTCAAATGGAAAATGGGACAAATCAACATCCAGTCAAGATAAGATAATTTCAAGGTACATTTTATTTTAGAAAAATGCAAGAATGCAAACCTTGATGTCATCTTTATGCGAGAAGTGCGTCAATTTGATAGTAACTCCATTGCACATTTAAGATGCAATTTATATTGCACTGACTAAAAGGAAAAAAAGACATGGAGTTGTGATTACAATACGCAAGTCATTAGATATTGTAATAGACAATAACGGACACGTTTCAGAAAGACAGATTGTTGTTGACATTGTGGTCCGTGGTTATAAGATCCGAACGATCTCAGCTTATACCCTCAATTGAATGAGAAGTTTGTGAGGAAGGTTGGAATATTTTGTTTCTGCAACATCAAATTGTTAAAATTTGCCTCCCACTGCTACCAAAAACCTATCACCACGAACTGAGTTTGTAATCAGCAAGGAATACAAAATGCAACCTATTCATTTTTTCGTTTTAGGCTTTTGTACATTGAAAATTATAGACATTAGCTTTTTGTGACGAATAACAAAATCGTCACTAATGTTTTTTTCCAGATGTATATAATAAAGGGGTGCAGCGTCGGAGACTGAATGATTATTGGTGACAGAAAATGAGAAAGGCACAAATCATATTTTTTTCTTTGCCTTATCGTCAAATATCTTGATAGCAATCTCTTCACTGGCTTATACCAATGGTTCCGAGATGAGTGCTGTAAAGTCAGGACCCATTATTACTTTTTTAATTTCATTTGAAAATTTGACTGGATTCAAGACTATATTTTATTCGAGCGGCGCAATGCTCAGCATCTTATGTTGTATTCTTGAACCGACCAATTACATATCTTTTGTTTGTTTTTACTATGTTTCACCGAATACAAGGCCTAAGTATTACTCAATGTAATGGATTACTAAACCCATGTAATGTTGTATAGGGGAGCAAGGGTTGCATATTATGAGGATATGTAGGATAGATAACGGTTGACCCTCGACTTGACGAGGTTAAGATTGTATTGATCAGAAAGCATCCTTCCGGGAGTCCGTTTCACATTGCAACAGTTCTGGGGGAGAAGCTGTCTGAGTGAACTGCATATACCAATGTAATATGAAGAACATGAGAATGAATCGATTCAGTGTACGCGGCCTGGTGGTTCCTAGCTGTGAAGGTCTGAATTGGTGGAACCAATGAATGTAATTCGCTCGAATATCTGCCATGAAAATAATGATATAGTAGGGAAATGTTTCGTAGCAACGTTTTATTTGTAGTAAAAAGGCTGAGAAACAGTTTATTACCCACAAGGCGGTGCAAATGCTTTTGAACTCTCGTTCGAGGATTAAAAGTGAGGATTAGGAAGCTTCGGTTCAGATATGACAGCGAGGCTCCCATTCCAATTGTGGTTTTAGTGTGGTGATAAAGAACTCATAGCAAACAATAAAACATCAAAGTTGTTAATAAATGAAAGCAAAATTTGTTGAAAAGGCACAAAGCAAACGGGAAATCATTCACACAAAGCAATTTTTACACCAGCCATTACGATATGAAATGGCTTTTAGGCATTCCTATCTATCTATCTTACTCTGTTTCCCCTCTTCATTATCTATCTATCTATCTATCTGCCTGGTCAGGATCGATTATGTTACAGATACTTTGATTTTGTCAAGAATCTTGAGATGTAGAGCAGGAGCCCCAGACCAGATATTCAGGCAACAGTATTCAATGCACGTGCCAATGGTAGATTTGTAAATGTGCAAGATGGACTCTAACCCAATTTTCCTTGCATATATATTCAGCCAACTTATTTGGAGAGCCAATCCTCGGCCCTCTCCAGACTCTAAACCCGTTCAACGTTTAACTGACATTCTAATATATATTGGGACTTTGTGTACGCAATTATTTTGTAACACTCTCATAGGTACCTGTATGTTTTCTCTCAATTTTCATCCTCTACTCCTTCTCCTCCTCCTCCTCACTCTCCCCCCACACACATTGGAAACTTTTTATATATATATATATATATATATATATATATATATGTGTGTGTGTGTATGTATGTATGTATATATATTTATATACTTTATATATATATATATATATATATATGTATATTAACCACTAATACTATCTATCTATCTATCTATCTATCTATATATATATATATATATATATATATATATATATATATATATATATATATATATATATATTAAAAGAAAAAGAAAGAAAAGTCAGATTGATAATCCACAGTTCTTTAGCATTTATTTTTTTTTAAATTGCTCGATACAAAATCGAGCATATTATTATAATATTATTATTTAAAAATATGTTTTCATCGTGACACAGAAATTACTTTTTCGGAACTAAAAATTAACATTAAAACGGAAATTTTTGTTCCATTCTCAAGAGATATTGAATAACTTCAGAAAAAATGATTTACTTTTTTAAGCATAGTAATATTATATAAAAATAATATAATTTCGAAATTTATAGCGTTTTGTCTATTTATTATTGTTTCTAAATTACTTGTGCAACTGTAGCTTAATTTAACGGTGTTTTTATTAAATATCTTATATAACTGTGAATTTTGGGGAAAATGTTTAGTAATTAACTTGAAAAATAATTTCCCTATTTTACATTTTTTACCTCTAACTTAAAAAGAGGGATTAAACCAAATTATATTTTTCTTTTCCTCGAATTATTCTTCATATGTTGTTTAATTTGAGGCTAAAATTCTAGTTTGGTTTTGTGACCCTCTACCGTTGTTGTTCTCATATTCTTTCTTTTTATCCTCAAAAATTATTTTATTAGAAGAGTTCCTGGATAACGTAGACGCTATTCCTTTACGGGTGTGCTTTATTATGTTCACAGTGTGGTTAAATCTAATATTAATGTATTTTAATTTTGAGTTATGTTTTATGTATTTCAAAGCCGAGGCTTTTGAAGAATTTGAAAAGCGCTTTTCTTATATTGTTATTTATTCTTCGGTTGTCTGGTGCTACTATCAGGCCGTCATCCCTATATACACCATGGTTGTTTAGTATAATTTTGTTAAATTTTATATGAAATGTGTAGGCATATTAACTCAAAAAATTTAGAAGCTGTCTTCTTTGATTTCTTAACCGAGGAAACTTCATTATGGAATAAAATAGATTTGAGGCAATGTAAAATTATTTCCGTTTGATCAGGTGTTATGTTTACGAAGCCTTTGAGGAACTATAAAGTCACCAGCAGACCTTTTTCACATATAGGTGGAATAAAAGTTTTTAATGTCATATTTTATAAATACATATTTGTTTTTATTTTTAATTTTGTGGAATCAAGAAATGCATTCACTTGTGTCCTTCCATTTTTTCTCAATATTTCTCGACTTATTTTACCCAGTTCAGTTTTAGTTGGGTTTATTAGTCTAAAAGAAAGGTTATTGGGGAATTCATTTTTATGGTCCTTTATGGTTAGAAATGCTTATTTGTAACATAATATGTGAAACCCTGACGCATAGTTTGGCTATTATATTCTTTGTCTCCTCGTTTATACTTTTAATGTACAAGTCTGTTTGTTTTTTGTTTTTTTTGTTTTCCGGTAAGCCTCTGGCTTCATAGTATAGATGTCCTTTGTTTTGTCGCCCGTAATTAGAATATTTTTAGTACTTTTTATTTATTTTTTTTTTTTTACTTCAGCAGTTAATAGTTTTGGGAAATTGTTATTAACTTTTGTGAATTTGATGTTTTCAATAATGTCAAACATATCAATTTCGAAGTCAGCTTAGTTCTTCAATAGCAGGAGGGTAGTTGTTAGTTTGGGATTTGAATTTTTCCATGTTTTCTTTGTTTGTTTTTTTTTTTGTTTTTTTTTAAAATATTTATGCAATGAAAACAGTGCCTTCCATCTCATTCTGGTAAGGAATTGTTCAGTTTATGGTAATGAAATTAGCATGTATTCTTCCTTGTTTGGAATAGGAAGATTTTTTAGCGAGGACGATATTTTGAATTCTTGCATTGTGGTTTTCTCCGGGATTAATGTAAACAGACACTTCTTGTAAAATACTTTTTGAGGATAAAAAGAAAGAACATGAGAAGAACTTAAAGGTCGAGGGTCACAAAACTAAACAAGAATTTAAACCTCAAATTAAACAACATATGAAGAACAATTCGAAGCAAAGAAAAAATATAATTCGGTTTACCCCCCCCCATTTAAGTTAGCGGTAAAATGTAAAATAGATAAATTATTTTTCAAATTAGTTGCTAAACACTTCCCATAAAATTCAGAATTACAGAAGATATTCAATAAAAAAAAACACAGTTAAATTAAGCTACAGTTTTAAAAGTGTATATATATATATATATATATATATATATATATATATATATATATATATATACATTATGAAATGGACAAAGTCCGACAATTATTTAAGACATTTTTTTAAAAAGAGCGTATAAACATTAAAAAAAATGTCTTATATATATATATATATATATATATATATTTATATATATATATATATATATATATATATATATAATGGTAGCTCGACATAAAAAAAGAACGTGTCACATCTTGGGAAGGTAAGTAAATAAACTCAAAAACAGAAATTATATTTTCACATTTTGCTATATATACGTATCTTAATAACCAGCCATTTTGAAAGAGGATTATGTGGAAGAGAAAAAAAAACATTTTTCCCATGACTTGATCATGATTCATCACTAAAAGAAAATTAAATATGAACATGAATTACTTTTAGACCGTTCTTCGTGTGTGTATATGTCTGCTTTTCTATCTGTTTCTTTATATAAATAAACATATATGAACAATATGGATATAGAAATCAACACTGCACGGTGATCAGTTTTTTCACACCTCAAGCTTTCATCGGACTCCACTGGCTTTCTGTTCTTTATTGAGCACTCTTCCTTCATAATTATGGCAAATATAAAAAATATATACAGGCATTAGACTTTTCAAAACCTCTAGAGGTTTCCTCTTGGAACCGGTGCCAGGAATTTAACAGCAGATCTTTTAACTTCTGCTCGTTACGCAATGGAAGTGGTAGGGGTTATGCAGAGCGTATCTGTCATTTCAGCATATGTCTTTGTATCTGTCTTCAATAGGATTGAAATTAGATAACATGGCGTTAACAATATGTCCGTTTGTAACATGGCTAAAATCCAACGAAATTGAAATGAGATTTTCGGAAAAAGGAAATGCCGAGGCACGTCCATTGTGCACAGATAAGATGGAATTAGACAGATTAAACCAGATTCAGTCATTTTATGAGATGCAACTTGGAAAGGATTATGTACAATATGTTGGCATATTCGGTTAAGGCCACTTACGAACTACGAGTAACATTCATGTCTTTCTTACGGTTATTGTCGACATCATTGCCATTAAATCCCTGTCATCATCATCATCATCATCATCATCATCATCATCATCAACAGCATTTTGAGTCTGACGATTATTTGGTGATCCAGATCACTGTTACAGAATTACAGGTTCGGAGATTGAGTGAATAATTTGTAAAAAAACAAATCTCAGAGAAGCGTCATGGAAGAAATGCATTTTTGTTATCAACAAAATGAAAACAATTCATAATGTAAAATTCAAATATATTATAATTGGTTTACACACATACACATACACTGAAAGAAAGAGAGTGCGTGAAAGAGAGAGAACATCGAACTTTCGTTGGCTATAACTTATATGTATGTATGTATATATATATATATATATATATATATATATATATATATATATATATAATAAAAAAGGCTTAAACACTAATATTCCATGGTCATAATTTATTCCATTGGAATCGTAAATCGTATATATATATATATGTGTGTGTGTGTGTGTGTGTGTGTGTGTGTCTATGTGACAATCAAGAAAGTAATCTGCAGAAGAAAAATCTTGACGTACTTTAGTTGAATATATACACACACACACACACACATATATATATATATATATATATATATATATATATATATATATATATATATATATGCGGAAATATTAGCGTACAGTGATTGCTGGTGGTAATAAATCAGAGTTTTTTTAAGAAATCCATTTATATTTTTTTCTTAAATTATTTGTTTAATCAATACTTTTTTATACTTATATATATATATATATATATATATATATATATATATATATATATATATATATCTGTATGTGATAATATATATTTATTTTTCTGAATTAAATTAATTATTTTTTGTAATATATTCATTTTTACCAATTTTCTTTACATGTTTTCTTATAAATAAATGAACCATTTCACTATATTAACCTTAATTGTAAACATTGATATTTTTACAACAGTCAGTTTTTTATTTGTACCTGACAACTGCCACGCATGAAACTCATAGTTCTACTGAACGCTGAGTAACAAATGTATATTTATTCTATTATATATATATATATATATATATATATATATATATATATA
This sequence comes from Acanthosepion pharaonis, assembly GCA_903632075.3. NCBI lineage: Eukaryota > Metazoa > Mollusca > Cephalopoda > Sepiida > Sepiidae > Acanthosepion > Acanthosepion pharaonis. The sequence goes on from CAHIKZ030000179.1 coordinate 297,866, forward strand.
TATATATATATATATAGAGAGAGAGAGAGAGAAGGAGAACTTTTTATTGCAATATGGATCATTTTTTATATTTTCCATTTTTTTTTTTTGGATTGTGGGACATATTTATGGTGTTGAATTGAATTCAAATAACATGACGTTTTCCCAATCAATACATTATTCGATGCTGAATTAAATCGTATTAAATTACCTACCAACACCACAACAAAAACAACCAAAATAAATATGACAAATGTGAACCAATAACATTCAAATATGTCACATAAACTGGAAAAAAAAACTACTCGAAGACTTAACCATAAAAATAACAAAGAAACTTCACTAACATTTTATTAAATTTATAATCAGACAAACTCCATATGTTTAACAACTAATAATATAAAAAGCAATGCCTCACCACAAAGAGACGCGTGAAGAATCGATACTTAAAAAAGAAAAAAATTGATATGACACGGACCGGTATGTGAAGATACAATACTTAATGAAACTAACTTAACAGCGACGAGTAAAGACGCGACGCAAAAAATGCATACACGCAAAGAACTTGAAAGACAAAAATAAAATCATTTGATAATGGTTTATGGAGGCCGAAAGCACTTTGAATACATTGCACAATCTCAACCAAGAAAAAAAAACTTAAATAAAGAACTTTTGTTGATTTTGAATAAAATCTCACGACGCAAAATAATTTCAATATATATATATATATATATATATATATATATATATATATATATATATATATATATATAAGAGGTTATAGCAGTTCCAACAAGGGAAAAGTGTATATTTTAAAGAGTAGAGAGAAACCACAAACGTTTTTGATTATAATATGGATGAATTGTTTTAAATATGTATTATACTTTATTTTCCATATTTTTGCTACACACGTTTCCGGTTTCGCGACCTTCATCAGGCAAAAAGTAGTTATTTCCATTAATTTTCCTTATGTTTTTGGCAATGTTTAACCATTGTATTTTGTGTGTAGTAGTAACGCAAATTTTTCTTGGACTTGTGACGAAAGTATTCTTGGTGTAGCAAAAAATATGGAAAATAAAGTTTGCGGTTTTCTCTTCTCTCATATATATATATATATATATATATATATATATATATATATATAATATTTAGACAATCCTTCATGTAAACCCATTTTATTATATAGAGCAGACAAAGAATATCTATTGATAATTTTGGCAACTTTCTTTTGGTTTCAAATTGATTGCTTTACCTCAAGTGGAAACGATTAGAAATTTTGAAGGCCCTTTCCATTAAAAGGAAGAAAACTTTATTTATTACTATAACTAGTTTCAATCTGGGTGCTCACATAATGAAATCTCTCTAAATTTTCAAATCATTTTTGCCATGTGACTATTTCATTGTTATAACGTACGAACTTATGTCTATGTCAAACTTGAAATTGACACAACTCTCGCCATTTCTTTCTGAAAAACGATGGTTAGAATGATTCTTAAAGATTTCGACAATTTCCTTTATGTTTCATTCATTCGAGTTATCTCTTGCAAACCCTTTGACAACGTAATGCATAATTTTTGTTTTTGTTAAGCCATTTATCATATGTTGCATGAAAGTAATGTGAAGAAAGATTCATTTTATTCACAACCTTAATGTTTGCATGAAATAATCTTTGTATTGAGATTCAAATTAATTTTAAACGTTTGTCGTGCTATCGACGCTTGTACTCATTGACCGCGCCACAGTTTTTAGAAAATCGCTATTATAAAAGTAAAAAGAATTAAGATGATACAGAAAGAATTGAACAATTCAGTATGGCGTTATGCTTTACTATTCTCTCCAGCATGTTTGTCTTGGTTCTTATACTTCCTCAGTAGACCCAGCATAGAAATAAATACCATCTGAGAGTCTCTGATTAATAAATAAAGAAAGAACAGTACAAAAAATAAGTCAGAACACATACAGTTCCACTGTCAGTCAGGTCACTCATATAGTCCAACTAGCTGAACACAGGTTTATGGCACCCCTAGATTGTTCATGAGAATACTAACCAAGTCGATTAGTTGTCAATTCAATCCTTGCGTCTTGTAGAGCTGAAAATGGAAGAAATGAAAGAAACGGACAAGCGACACAAGATAAATAAGCCCAACAAATATTAACTAATATGAAGAAAAAAGAGAACGATTTACTCACTTATGTTATTTTTAGCAAATACCTGTATTTGAATAGATGCTCTGTTTATTCATTTTACAAAATATCTATTTATTTTCATCTACCGGCGGCTGGATCTCAACCTAGAGGAATCCGTCATTAGATCTGACGTACTTTGACCTCTCAGCTACAGAGAACCTTGTGACCATCAGATCTCGAATAGTGCTGTTAAATAAGTCTTATACTGTTTAATAAATAAACAGATCGTCTACTCAAATACGGGCATCCTCTAAAAATAATGTTTAATTAATAAAAACATGTCGGATTAATAAATGAAAAAATCCATTATTATATATATATATATATATATATATATATATATATATATATATATATATATATATATATATATGTTTGACGGGGAAGAATAAATAATTACTATTTGTTCTGATCTTAAGCAGAATTTTACGACACTTTCCAGTTTTCTATCGACGATCATCACAACTCTCGCCTCCATATCCTCTCCCCCTTCAAATGAGTTTCTTATATTTAACCATTGTTCAACAATTTCGTCTATCATTCATATGAAAATACTGTTCACCTTAATAATAATTTTAGGCAGTAGCCTTGCTGTGCCGTGGAGCCATTAATATTTCTTCATGTCCTAAATCTTTTTACCTGCGGTGTATAACTGTGAATTAAATTTATTTTCATTCATTTCCTCTGATTTTACCAAATCCAATTTGATGGAAAGGAAAAATCATCAAAATGAGTTCAAGGAATTCTAATAGATTCTTATAATCATCAGAATTTGATTATTCATTAAAATTTGAATAAATGTTTGTCACCAGAGGGCGCTGTTGAACATTTTCATTGAAGAAAGGCAAAAAATGTCGATGATAATAATGTAATCGAATCTGGCAAGAAGTTTATTTGGCAAACCGTCAACAGAGAGCGAACATTTAGGAGTCTTCGTTCTGTATTTGCATCGTTTGGTTGTCGCCAGGAAATGTCCGATTCCTCATTCCATAACAACGATGCAGGAAAATCCAGGTTCAAGAATCAACACGATCTACATTCTACTACGTTTCCTTGCTTTTTAATCTTCTTGGCTGACTATCGAGTCGAAAAGTTTGCAATGAGCGCATGTGTTCCAATCAAGACTCAAATGAATCTTGTCAATTGCGTCATCTTTTGATTAACGTTGAACATATCAGCTGAACATATCAAACAGAGACTGTTCCTTTGCTTATTAAAATTCGCCAGAGTGCAAAATTAGAGTTATTGGTAATAATTTCTTCTAAAGGACATATATGAGAATATTATTTTTAGGAGGAAATAACGAACGATAAAATATGTTTTCTCCTGACGCAGAGAGAACATCATTGGTTGGAAAAGTAAGCTCTTTGCAAGATGCTATTTTAGAATCTTTTTTTTATAATCTCAGAGTGTTAAGACTGCAAATATAGTTAGAACCGTAAGATAATTGGATTCTTGGCAATTTTTTAATAATTTTTAGTCGACCTCTTTCGAGATCATAAAGTCGACAGATTAATACATGCAGGACTACAAAACGGTTTTGAATTCAGAGTTGTCCTTCTTCTAGACTGTTTGCCAACCACGATTAAAAGTTCAGTCGGACTAATTAACCTGTATCTAGGGAAAGAAGAGATGGATTCATGTCTTGGCTGGAATCTGAATACGGCTCATTAACCATTGCACTACCGGCGCACATGTATCATAAATGACGGAACAAGTGACAGGACAAAATTGCAAACATGGTGAAGGTGTTTCAGAAAAAATTATTTCTGTTCCTATCAGATTAATATATCGTATTTCGTCATGTTAAACATACACTGGTTCTCGGCATATATATCTCTCTCTAATTTGTTTCCCTAAAATTAAGTCAAAAGATATCAAAGCGCTTTACCTTATGACGTGTAAGATAAGTCTTGAAGGAGATGCAATATTGAAAGTTATTTTTGTTTTGCTTTATCTAAAAAACAAACAGCGTCTTCAATTCTGATATACGTTATAATGAATGAAATATAGATTCAATGATTATCTTGAAAGTTATTTGATCGCTATTAGAAAGAAAAAGGAAAGGTTTTGATAACGCCATTTTCCATTCAAAAGCCTATCGCTATATTAAATATCGAAAAATCTACTCAGCAAAATTATACCTAAATAATAGTTTATGTTTTAATTCTCTTCTGTCGTCCAGGTCGACCGAACTCTCTGCCAACAAATGAGGTTCTCTTCAAATTGAATGGATTTGTGTCGAATGACTGGCGACAACAATAAATCAAAGTAAAGCAAAAACTCATCAGGAAAATACATATTTGGTGTCTGTCAGGCGTGATTTTAAGTAATTCTAGCAGATATTCTTGTTATTTTTGGAAGTATTGTTTTTAGAACATTCTATCTGCGAATTGCACTGGAATTATCGGTGATGAGTGAGGTGGTCGACTGGGAAAAGCAAGGTAAACGTTAAGAGAAAACACATTTGTTGGGCTTTTATCAAATTTCTCTCGGGAGATAAAACGATGCATAGGCACAGATGAACAGAAGTGGAAAATTTGGACTGGATCAGGTCTTCTCAATAGTCGTTTTTCTCCCTTTTTTAAATTTATTTTACGTTTTCGAAAGTGTTAAAATATATTAATAAATCATTCGATTTTATTTAATTTCTTTTATTAGTTTATTTCTCAAAAAAACTCTGTTTTTTTATTACCTAAAACTGCTCATGTATTTTGACTTCGTCATTTCAGCCTTTCTTCATTTTGGTGTTCATCTTTCCAAGACTCACGGTTTCTTCATATTTACTGAAGCTCAACTCCGTAAAATTACAAATTGAAGGCTAGAAGAGAAAAAAAAATCCTAAAAAGTTACGATGGTCTTACCTGCATGCCTTGAAAATCAATATTCAAAAATACTGCACTTTTTTCTCTGTCTCTCTCCCTCTTTATATATATATATATATATATATATATATATATATATATATATATATATATATATATATATATATATATATATATAAATATATAAATATATATATATATATATATATATATATATATATATATATTTGGTTGGATAGATGGAGTTTGTGACCTGGGTTTCACGCTTTAGCGATCGTCAGACAAACTGATTAATGTTTTAAAAAATTTGGGTTCATGTAGATTGCGTGTATTGGTGTTATTGTGGAAGTGGTGGGGAAATTTCGTCGTTTTGTCAATCATCGTACTAACGCAAACATCGATGTATGCAGACACATATACATACTTGGTCGTCCGTCGGGACTCATACATATATAAACATATGTGGGCAGTTTCGGCTATGACACATGTATGTATACGGGTGGTGTTATATCTATACATACGCATTTGTATGTTGAAATGTTGAAATTTAAACATTGGAAGTGTGGCGGAAATGTCTCGTTACTGTATACATGTCATATTATGTGTCTTCCCGCTGAAAAATATTTCAACATTTCAACATACAAATGCGTATGTATAGATATAACACCGCAATCTACATAAACCCAAAATTTTTAAAACATTAATCAGTTTGTCTGACGATCGCTAAAAGCAGTGAAACCCAGGGTCACAAACTCACATCTATCCAACCAAATATGTTAGCTCTGTCTCTGATATTGAGCGCTTTCTAATAAAGTACTACTTTTATATAATATATAAATAATTATACATACTTATATTTATTTATATTTATATACACTTTTCACACACACACACACACACACACACACACACACACACACATATATATATATATATATATATATATATATGGAGTAAATGAGGAAATAACTATCTGATAGATCCACTAAGTGATTCCCATTCTGTTCATAAAACAACTGTCGTATGCATGGCAACATTGGCCTAAAGGTGAAACTGAAAAAAAACTAAAAAAAAACATTGTTCGACATGCCTGCATGACACATACGCAGCCCTGAAACTGACTAAACAAAAAAAAAATTCATACTTGCAAAAGAATTTTATAGAATGTTTTGATTCGTTGCTTGCGTGTCATGGCATTCAAAACAGGCCATTTTTTTAGGGAAAAAATGGATCGCTCGGGTTAGACATTGGAGAGCTACAACGTTCTTAACGCCGGATAGACATGCAAATAGAAAGAAAATATAATACTAAAGGCGATGCTGTGCATGTAATCCTAACTAAAAGCCAGTATGGCATGAAGCTGAAACCTCAAAAAATAGTATTGATGAAATTTTAGAAAATCCTGATCCTCATTATTTTAATAGGGATAAAAATGAGAAAAAGGTCCTGGTGATTTTACTTACTTACAAAATGAGGCCGATATCGAAAAATAGTTTCATGATTTTATCTCATCAGTTTCATTTCTCTATTTCTAATGCCAGATCGGTAATACTCGTCGTAGGACCTATATTTTTATGTTCAAAAACACATGCGAATACATACATTCGCATGTGTTTTTGAACATAAAAATATAGGTCCTTGCTAGATTAGATAATCGTTATATTTAATTTTTATATGTTTATATTTGATTTGTAACCTGTAGTCGATATTAAATTTGTCAAATTTTCTCAATTACACAGTAGCCCTTTCAGTAAATGTAGTTCAATTTTACTTTCCTTCGCCCCATCTCTCTCCCCCACCTCGTCTTTCCCTCCCTCTTATTCTGATCTTCAACATTAAATTGTCTATGGTGTGTGTATGTCACCATGAAATGTATCTTATGCATTAGACATCAGTCAACATTCATTCTTTCTCTTATTTAACCCCTTCACTCACCTCTCCTAATATTCTCTCTTTTAAGGTTTAATCTCCCCCTCCTCATACCCTACTCTCTCTAAATTCTGTTTTTATTTCCGGAGTTGGGGTTTTTCTGTTTTTCTTTTTGAATTTGTAGGTCTGATGAATTGGATCGTATTTTGATTCCAATGGAATAAATTATGACCATGGAATATTAGTGTTTAAGCCTTTTATTTTTATATATATATATATATATATATATATATATATATATATATATATACCGACAAGATACACTATGCTAAGATGATAAATGGAATATATATATATATATATATATATATATATATATATATATATATAGATAGATAGATATAGATAGATAGATAGATGTGTACAGGTATGCGCATAGATAAGGATCGTATTGGTTGATTACCTATTTTTTCTTTTTTTTTTCTCGTGATAACTCCCAATGTATGTCCACCTGGCCTTTCAACTGGTTGTGGTCATTGCGACTTAAATTTTAGTATCGTCAATTTGATTTTGCTTTTTTCAATTTTTATTTTAAAAAAATAAAAAAACGAGAAGAAAAACTCCGGAAACAACCTGCAACTCAAGGTATTAATCGTGCCGAGTAGTGAATGGCTACTGCATTATGTGGTCGTCAACAATCCCCTACAGGCTTCGGAACTCTGTTTATAAAAGACTCTTACCCAATGGGTCGGGCGACTTTGGGCGGATTTTTGGACCCGTGCATCACCAGTGAAAACAATATAAGAACTAAAAATCAAGCCAAAAAGTTTAGTATGGTTCTTACAGTTGATAAACATGGAGACTGTCTCAAAGGAGGGAATCTATGTAAGGTCAAAAATTTGCCATAGGAACAAAAACTCCTACACAAATAATGAATCTTCAAGTCTCCACAAGCGGGATAATCCCAATGATGACCCTGCGAATTCTCCAACTAGATCCGCAACCCTTCATTTAAAGAAAGGAAAGGTAATATGGTCTCGCGTGGAGTAGAAACTCATGACTGCATTCTAAGAAGCGTTGCACAAATTTCAGGAACGCATCACTCGCCAAACATATGGCATTTGGAGAGAAAAGGTTGGACAAGCAATTAGAAAGTACATTGATGAAAATAAACTAGCCAATGTAAGAAAGTACATAATGAGAAATAACCAAATGACATATGTTGAAATTAAAGAAATAAAAAGAACTGAAAGCAGAATAGGTGAATCCCCAGAACATGAACGAAAACCAGAAATGGACATAAAAAGCACTAACATCACACGAACCACAGATCAAAATCGAGAAACTGAGATACGTATCAATCATTGAGAAGATAATACTGAAAGTTTAAAAGAGTTGGAAAGGCGTGATCTTAGTCGTTCACAAGTCTGAGAAAAAAAATAAAAAAATAAAAACGAGTCCAAAACACATTGAACCGAATTATTTTACGGAAAACAAGAATAGTATAGAAAAAAAAAGGAAGAAATCATGAGGCATATAAGTCAGAGACAAAAAATTGAACTGGATGAACGAGAACAACTCCCAAAATTACAAGCAAAAAAGCAGAACGTCAAAATTATTAAACTCAGCACTGAAATTAATTCTGGATGAAGCAGACCCACATATAAATCTCAACGAAGCAATATATGCATTAGGAATAGGAATAACTAAAAATTTAAACATCAAAGTAAAAAAAAGGCAGTCTCACAGACATGGAGATCCATTTTGGAAAAGAAAAATAGAAAAAGAAATTGAAGAATTTAGAAGTGAATTATCAGTAGTCAATGAACTGGCAAGAGGGTCAAATATAAAGACTAGAAAAGGCATGAAAGGAAAACGAAAATACAAAATTAGGAATGAAGTCCTATCAGCTACAGAAAAAAGCAAACAATAAAACTGAATGCTCAAAGAATCAGACGCTGTGAAAAAACGATCAATATTCTGCAGAGAGAACAAGATCTTTCAAACTGATACGAAAAAGTTTACAGTTAAATAGGCAAACAAAAAATTGAAGTGACCCCCACCCCAAAACAATGGAAGAGATTATACAGTTCTGGGAAAAAATATGGGCTTTCCCGAAAGAAAATAACAAAGAAGCAGACCGGCTTACGCAAGAGGTAGAACGGATGAAAAATAAACCGGAACCAACATGGGTTGGAATCGCAGAAGAGAATGTTGAATCGGCATTGAAGAAATCACACAACTGGAAATCTCTTGGAATAAATAAAGTTCCTAACTTTTGGTTCTATTATCTAAATACAGCACGCAAAAACTAACCAAAACACTTCAAGAAATGGTCAATGATCCTACTAAAATTCCGGCATCGGTAACCAAAAGGAATCACCTTCCTTCCTTCTACTCAAGAATGGTGACACAAATGTCCCCCGCACCACCACAAAAAAATACAGACCACATGTCTTCCCACTACTTACAAACTGTTGACATCTATTCTGATAAAACAAATATATTCCTTCTTAGAAAAAATAACATACTACCTCTTGAAGAAAAAAGGGTGCAAACGTGGCTCTTAATGATGTAAAGACCAATTACTTATTAATAGGATGATCTTGGAAAACTGCATCAGTGCAAAGAAAAATCTCAGTAGTGCCAGGGTAGATTACCGTAAGGCTATCAATATTATACTCCATTCCTGGATCTTAAAGTTTTTAAATATATACAAGTTATCACCCGTCGTCATTAATTTCATCAAAGTATGTCGATATGGAAAACAACTCTTAAAATCAATCATTTAAAGTGTCTTTAAGTCTAGTTAAATAAACATCAACAGAGGAATATTTCAAGGTGACTCTTTGTCTCCTTACTATTTTGTATATCACTAATAGCATTAACCAGCGAACTTAACAGGACAGAATATGGCTATAAGATATCCCAAAAGAAAATAAGCCATTTATTTTACATGGATGACTTAATGTTGTATGCTAGGAATGACAATGAGCTGAAAGGTCTCCTGAAAACAGTAAAATGTTTCAGTGATGGCATTCGAATGGGATTCAGTTTGGATAAATGTGCTAGAGCCATAATTTTATGAGGATCACTACAACAAACCTCCTCTATTAGCTTAGACCCTGAGGTAACAATCAAAGATTTAGAGCAAGAAGAAGCTTATAAGTACCTCCATGCAAATGAGATTGAAGAGATTCACCATAGAAAAATGAAAGAAATAGTGCGGAAAGAGTTCTAAAGAAGGATGCGACTGATATTAAGAACTTAATTGAATTCTCAAAACAGAATTATGGCCATTGACAGCCTTGCCAACCGAGTGGTTCGATATAGTTTCAAAATCTTGAACTGAACTGAGATCAAATGAATGGATTCTAAGACAAAAAAAAACTTCTTTTTAAGTATAACATGCATTCACAGGCTGATGCAAACCGTCTCTACATACCCGCGTAAAGGAGGAGGAAGAGGTCTTATTAAGAAAGAATTGTAATACAAGGCAACAACCATTGGCTTACAAGGAAACAACAAAGGACTGGATGATACAGTCAGTCAAAAAAACCAAAGCAGAACCCAAGAACCAATTATTGCAGCAAAAATTATGAAATTATGTAAGAGAAAACCAAGAATAAAAGCTCTTGAACAGATGAAATAACTCTGACAAGAGAAACGTCTACATGGCCAATATCTAGAACGTGCTAATAAAGTTGATGTTGACAAAGTTAACATTTATCGATGGTTACGAGCATTTGGATTAAAGGCTTAAATGGAAGGCATTATTCTTGCAGTACAAGACAAGTCTTTTCAAGAGAAATTTTCAGGCAAAGATCATACATAATAGTGTGGATCCAAAATACTGGTTCTGTGACAAATATCAGGAAACTTTAGAACATAGTACATCTCACCAGAAAAATTACATACAATTACGTTATTCACCGAGCCTTGTCACATGAAGCACATACAATGACTTTATTTATCGATCATGGTCCCCTGAAGCAAGCACATACAATTACTTTATTCACCTTCCGTGGTCATCTGAAATAATCACATACAATTATTTTATTCAACGAGTGTTGTCAGCTGGAGTAATAACATAAAATAAATCTATTCGCCAATCTTGGTCACCTGAAGGAAGTACATACAATTATTCATTCACCAACCGCGGTAACTTGAATAATCACATATACTTACTTTATTCACCGAGTGTTGTCACCCGATTAAGCACATTAAATTACTTTATTCACCGAGCGTTATCATCTGAAGTATGCACATACAATGACTTTATTCAACGATCTTGGTCACCAAGCATATATAGTTACTTACCACCGCCTGTGATCACCTGAAATAATCACATACAATTAATTTATTCACCGAGCCTTGTTATCTTAAGTAAGCACATAAAATGACTTTATTCACCGATCATCGTCACCTGTAGGAAGAACTTACAATTACTTTATTCACTGACCGTAGTCACCTGAAATAATCACATACAATTACTTTATTCACTGTGCACACACATGGATAGAAAGGAAATAGAAATAATTTTTTAAACATTTTGTTCAACTGTAGAAATATAAATATTTTCATGATATATTTTTCCGGAATAATTTTGTTCGATTCATTTTCGAATCTACACCGTGAAATTTAGGAATTTATACATTAAACTACAATAAATATTTTAGTATATTTTTTATGTAAGTCATTAATAACTGAGATATACTTCTAATTCTGCGCCATGTTTCACTGCCTGTCACGACGATTGATCTTGCAGATGGCGCTAAAAGGGAAAATGGTGCCGATGTCGGGCAGTTGCTGAATATTACAAGTTTATTCACTTAATCAAAATGATATGAACCATATTTTAAAAAAAAAAGACGAATCTTTTAGGTGTTACATTTGGTTTTGTTTGCGATTTCATTTTTAATTGTTTGATTTGAATTTAAACCTTTTTGTTAACTGTCTACAGTCGACGGAAAAAAAGAACATTTCTTTCTGTCTGCCATGAGTTTTTGGTTGATGATTCTTCCGAAGAATATCGATCTGAAATGATCATTAATAAAAAATAATCTCAAAAATCTTTCCGAGAAAAAGATAATGAGACTAGTCTGAAAGAATCCGTTTATAATTCTTACTTTTCCACAAGACGCGACAGTTAGAGTTTAAATTCAGAATTGGCTTCTCTCAGCAAAAATTAAATGAAAAAAACATTACAAAATATCTCCGCCTTTTCGTTCGCCTGTCCAATTATTACAGAGATCAATTCGACGGCGTAAAAAGTAGATCGATGACCTCACGACTTTTTCCCATTTTTTACCCAAATCAACAAGGCGTCAATTCGCGCGTTTTTTCGCTTGTACTTTTTGTCTCTTTTGTTCTTCGCTATTTGATCTGCAAACAAAAACAAATGAATAAATTACGCAGCTTATTTGCACCGGTCTTCTCACTATTTCAGATTTTCTTTGTGGTGCTCATTAAAAATTCCAACCGCCATTTTTTTTTTTTTGTTTAATTAAGTTTGTTTTTTTCCTTTGCTTTTTCTTAATATTTTTTTCTTCTTCCAACATAACTTTCTCTCTCCCTTGATCTCTGCGTCGATCGTTTGTTCTGCTCTTTCTCCACTCGTATCGGGGGATTTCGCTCATTTTCATTCTGGAAATTCTGTCCACTGAGGTCAGTTTTTCTGTACAGTTGACATCAGTCCGACATTCTCATATGTTCACTCGTAGGCAACATACAAACATCAAGCATTTAATTCTCTTGTAAATCCAAGTCATTTTCAGAACCTCTCCTTTAATGTGGAAATAATCTGTAAATTCCTCCTAGAAAATCATACAAATTTACAAAAATCTACAAATCATTCAATCTACTGATGATAATTACACAAAAATAATATTTTTTTGCAATATTTTATGTTTTTATTTTTCCCATGAAATTTATTGATGCTTGTCTTTTGTGCAGTGCCGAGATAAGTTTCTCCCGACAGCCAATTCGTTGGCATTGAATCTTTTCTATCTCGTTCAACAAACTAGAATGGCCGACAGAAATAACAAAGAAAAAATAACTTGAAAACCTATGCCAGACAAACTCAAGCGCTATTTTTGGTTTATAGCTTACTCTTTTTTTTCTATTCTTTTCCATTAAAATTATTTAAAGACTTCTCAAAAGAAAAAGTTTTAAATATCTTAAAAAACGGAAATGGCTTAAAATGTTTTTTTTTCCCCAAAATGTGTTTATCATCGTTTGTATATATATATATATATATATATATATATATATATATATATATATATATATATATATATATATACGTGCATATACCTACCTACCTATCTATCTATCTATCCATATATCTTAGACAGATAGATAGATTATATAAATAAACATGAACAGATTGAAATAGATATGAACAGACCGCGATAGTTAGAATGATAGATCCCAGTCTTTTCATATCTATTTCATTTTCTTTATATGTATCATTTTATAAAACTTTATATATCTATATCTATATATATAAAGTTGTAGCTTCTGTCTGTTTGATATCGAACTCCTCCTAGGCTTTTGGAGATAGGCCTCAATAATCATAATAACCATAAATATTCTAAAACTACATTACCCAGGGTACTTGGATAAATATATTTCATTTTGATCAAAGGGGTTTAGCGCCCCCCCCCCAACCGAAAATGTTTTCCCTTTGATATAAATTAAATTTAAATTTATACAAGGGAATGACTCCTATGGTACTTGGTTAAGTGTATTTCACATTGATCAAACGGGGTCCCCAGGATGCACAAACTACCCACTGAAATTTGTTTCCCTTTGATTTAAATTAAATTTAAAATTGAACAAGTGAATGACTCTTATCCAAAATATAGAAAAAGAAAGCCAGAAGATTGAGGTTATATCAGCAAGATCATTGGGTAATAGTGAAATGCATCATCTTTCTCCACCAATTATAAGAATGATTTAAAATCAAGCATCATTTTCATACAAAAAAAAAGGCGCGGGTAATTCGGCAATAAATTATTTGAAAATTAGAACAAAATATATATATATATATATATATATATATATATGTGTGTGTGTGTGTGTGTGTGTGTGTGTATGTGTGTGTGTGTGTGTGTGGATGTTTTCGGGGAGAATTTGAACATAAATATGTCCTTTCAGTTTTTCTAATTTATTGCCAAAGATTTATACATTTTGTCAGGTGGTAATGACTTGTGAAATGAATAGATTTATTGTTTGAATTATTGAATCATTAATGAAACATTCTTCAACAAATTGACAAACAAATACATAGACAATATTGACTTGAATTAAATTTTTATTTTTTGTTGTTGCTTTCAATTTTAATTAAAGTAGCATTTTTTAAATCAAAATTAAGGGCTGATATTAAAGTGAGCAATTCGTACTTTTTTCCTGAAATAACGCTTTTGTATTCATATTTTTTAATCATTTCACCCCATGAAAGGCAGTAAAGCCACAAAGACACAAGGGGTTACTGAGTGTGAAAAAATAAGAAAAAAAAAGAAACATTATTAAGGAGCGAGAAAAATAGAAGAGTAATCAAGAAGACAGTAGATAACGATTGATATGGCATTTAAATTTTTGAAGATCAAAGTTGGTTGGAAAGCATGGATTCGGAAGAGAGTTCCATAAGTGAGAAGTGCGAGAAAAAAAAACTGTTAGGATAAAACTGAAGGTTACATGTAGCCAATACAATTGTGAATTGATAAGACCTTAACGCCAATCTAGTACTGCGTTTGAAAGTATTTATAGAAAAGGCACAGGGAAGCTACGTTACGACAGTAGAAAAGTAACAGAAGCCGAGACGCTAGGCCAGGACCAATAATATTGTCGATTCTTCCTTGGATGTTATCAAGAATCTCTAAATAAATAGCAGGAGCATCAGACCAGATGTGGCAGCAATATTCAAAGCATGGATGAATGGTAGACATAAATATGTAAGATTCTGGAGAGAAAAATTTCTTAGCACAACACAGTGAACCAACTTTCTTAGCAGCAGGCCTAACAATTGATGCAATATAATCTTTCAACTTATGTCGACCAAGAATGTTAGCTTGAGAAGGTGCAACAAGTTACATTCCTGGATATTAGCTTCAGCCATACTGATGGGAGGCAGAAAGGGGTCTCTCAGATGATTAAGAGAGAGATGTTTCGCTTTGGAGGTGTTAAAATTAACAAGCCATTTCTTGCACCAGTTAACAAAAGACTTTAGGTCATTTATTTTAGAACAGCTACCAATATGACCTTATCGAACTGACCAGACTTACTACCGAGACAGGAGTGAATGGTTGTGTCATCAGCAAAGATACCAAGTTGAGAATTGATGTCATCAGGGAGGTCATTGATGAATGTTAAGAACAAAATAGGCCCAAGGATAGTGCACTTGCATTAGTACAAAAAGATCTAGAAGATTGGCCGTTCAGGATGACTTTCATTTTGCTATTTGATAAGAAAGACTGAATCAGTGCAAAAATTCGTCTTGCAATACCATAGCGTTTCAGCTTAAGAAGACCGATCTGCCAACCCTGTCAAACGCTTTCAAGATCTTCAAAGCAACAGCCGAGCTTCACCAGTCTTACTTAAATCTTGATAGGCTCTTTCAGCTCGTTAGGAGATCAGCAGTTAAGCTAAAGAAGGGAAAGCAATATTGCTTATCAGAAAGAAGGCTCTGCAATTTGAGATTCTTAACAATTTCAGAGTACATTAGGGTCTCTAGTAGTTTGCCAAAAACAGCTAGAAGGCCGATATTTCGAAGGTTCAGAGTATCCACCAGAAGTTCTTGTAAAGCAAGAGGTAGTGAAGCATTTATTATACAGTTTAGAGCAAACAGGAACCAGTTCGGGAGGCACAAGGACAATAACAAGGGATATCATCAGGTTGACATGCTTTGTAGAGATGATAGCAGAAACCAGGGAGGAAATTATATGCATATCATTCAACAGAGTCTCAGTTCTAAGTGCAATATCAGGCAAGGATATTCCAGATGCGTCCAGAGTAGAGTTTCAAGAGAATTTACGGCCAAAACAATCTCTGTTTTATCAGCAGAATTATCAAATTCAGCGAAGAGCGGAGAATAAAAAACTCTTAAGACATAATTACAAAACTTCCAGTAGTCACGAGAGCCAAAGAAATATTTTTTATTTATTTCTTGAGATTTCTCCTATTTAATATTATTTTGTCTTTTATTGTTTAAGAAGTAGTAAGACATTTTATTTTTAACTAAAATAAATTCTTTTCAATTTTAGTTGGGACAGAATTGGTGTTTAGTATAGTATATTTTGGTTCGTTGGGTTTCTCGAAAAATGGTCCATTATTATGTTTTGAAATATTTTATAGGTCTTTAGTTTCGCGTTGAATGTAATAATTGAGATATTGCGGGAGCTTAAATGTATTTTCAGTGTATTTCTCCTCTTCGTGTAAATATTAATGGCTACAAATTCTGAGTTCTCTTAAGTAAAATCCGAAGATTACTCCGGATTTCATTTTGTCGTTATGGCAAGAATAGAAATTTATTGAGATGATCACTCTCTTTTAAACAATAGTAATTACGGCGTAGTATCATATCTAGGAAAAGTAAAGCAGTGTTGGTTTCTGCTTCATAAGTGAATTCTATCCTATGCCCGACTTTGTTTAGTTTATCTACAAGGTCAGGTAAATCAGTTCCACGGGGTTATATTAACAGAGCATCATCAATATATCGGAAATATGTTGATTGTTTAGATAAAATACTTTTTAAAGGACCATATTTTAAAAAATAAACAAATTAATTTAAAATTTTTCAGCCGCCTGTTGCCGTTGTAGAATCCAAATTCTACATTATTCCAATACCCAAAATAGTTGGGTCAAATCTGTGCAAAAAGTGAATCACAGAACACTTTCAACTCCATACACTTTTAACGAGCCCTCATTGGTTAATAAATATACAAGTAGGCGTGAATATCCACCCGCGCTTAACTAATTTTTACAGCTCGTGACTGAAATCCAAGTTCGTGCCAAGTCCCTGTGAGCCACCCGAAGCAAATAAAAACAGAAACTCATTCACACTCGCCAATGAGAATTGTGATATCAATCGAATTGCAACTAAACTTCACGTCACACAATTTTAAGGTTTTTCGTTCATACGAACATTATACAACTTAACGATATTGACACTGACTCATCAAAACTTATTAGTGAACTTTATTCTTATTCACTCACCAAATTCCTTTACGCAGAACTTAAACAAATTCCTGTTAACAAATCAACTTATTTCTCAACATTCAAGAACATTGTATTACACAAAACAATCAAAGGTAAATAACTTCTTTGATCACAAATTGCATTCAACATTTACTACTTACTTGAACAGTAAATTTTTTCTCTTGCAATTAATTAACGTAATCTTCAATAACAGATTCAACAAGATTTCACTAAAAAAGGTCGACTATATTTTTGTAAAATATTTTCATTACAAAAAATATATTGAAAATTACTTGTTATTCAAATATTTTTCTTTTGTCTTCAATCACAAATGTTTCTTGTTATTTCCTCTTGTTTTTGCATTTTGCTTAACATATTCGTAGAGTAAAAAATTGTGTGGATTGATTTGGACCGTCAACACCATTAAATAAATGGTAACCACCAAACTTTCTATTACACCGTCGTGCACATGCGGAGTCGCATCCAACGAACACAACTATCTCTTTAGTGTGATGAAATACGAAAGGACGAAACGTTCACATTAAATTTTATATATTTAATATTATATTACATTTTATATATTTTATAGCTGTCTCAGATTTCTAATATATATATATATATATATATATATATATATATATATATATATATATATATATATATATATATATTTCTAATTTTCAAATAATTTGTTGCATATTCCGGTCAAAATTCTAGATAAACTGTCCACGTTTTATGTTTTTGTTTGAGCAGACAAACAAAGGACTGCAAAAGGTAGGGAAATGTGGGAAGCCTTGATCGCCCACATTATGAATAGACATGGTCCATAGAAGAAGAAAACATTTGAGCCTCTCAATTATTACCAGGAATTAAATGATGTCAATATCATTAGCTACATGTTGGCATTTTAAATATTTACCTATCGCACCCTATATATATGTGTACATATGAAGTTTGAAATGGCAAGATTTAGATTTAATGCAAGTTGTTTTCTTTTTGTATAAGAATAGTTTTACTTCCTTTGATTTCTGGTATTCTTTCCGGGTCCCAACCAGAGACCTAAGGACAGAGATATCATCATGATATTTTCTATTGAACATTTTTGAGAAAAAGAAACAAAAAAATCACATATATTTTACATACATAAAGCCCTTGTGTGGGCAGTACTTGTGAGTACATTTTTTTTTTGTATTCTCTAAGGTTTAGGCTACCAGGGATCCTTTCAATGAGTCTATCGGAAACTTTTCCAATCAATCCGAGGGCTCCAACTACAACTGGAATTATTAATGTCCTCATGTGCCACATTTTTAAGATTTCGATTTAAGATTTTTTGTATTTTGATAGTTTTTTGAAGATCTTCAAAGTTACATTACAATTTGCAGGCACATTTTCTTTTTGCGATCCCTGATCACGATGTCAGGGCGATTAGTTTTGATATATATATATATATATATATTTGGTTGGATTGTCAGCGTTTGTCTGACGATCGCAAAAGCGTGAAACCCAGGGTCACAAACTCACATCAATCCAACCAAATATGTTAGCTCTACCTCTGATATTGAGTGCTTTCTAATAAGTACCGCGCATATAATATATAAATAATTATATATATATATATATATATATATATATATATATATATATATACACACACACACATTTTTCACACACATTTTTCACACACATATGTGTGTATATAACGCGCGTGTGTATATATAACTGAATTAGATAATCCAGTGTATGCCTCCAGAAATCCTTTAGTAATACAGCTAATTAAAATTCAGGCCTGCGTAAAACTTTTTTTCTGATTATTGACAGACTGCACACAAGAGAGAAACACGAACCATAAACCGTTTCTTATTTCACCCAAAAGAGACATGCATGCTCAAATAGAACAAAAGAGACTACAATAAAAAGAGTCGAGATATCATTTGCTCCTGATTCTTGTTTCCCTCTTTTTCACTTGTTCATATCTGACTTGTTCGAAACAGAAGATAAACAACAGAGTTTTATTTTATTTTCTATTTATTTTGTGTCAAATGTGCTCCTCAAGTGCCTTTTCCGACTAAAAGAGGCTGCCAGTTTCGTCGACTTTTGATTGCACATTTTCATGATCCAAAAGTAAACCGCGGTTCCAACCGAATAACCAAATGCAGATGTACACGCTGGTAGGTAATTTGTAGAGCGAATAAAACCAGATATACATAGAAAATGATTAATTGAATAATGAAACTGATGGAAAATATCTAAGAAATAAAAGATGGAATCATTTGCTTCTTCTGTTTGAAATGGCAAGATTCCGACATTATATAAATCTGAAGTAAATTATGGATTTTTTCACTGTTGCTATTGGTTGTAGTTTTTACCGCGTGGGTATGGTAAGATTTTACAAATACACAAATGTAATAATCGGTAAAAAGTAATAAGGTCATAAAGTGCTTTCCTCTTCTATGGCTAGATTTTACAAATACACAAATGTAATAATCGGTAAAAAGTAATAAGGTCATAAAGTGCTTTCCTCTTCTATGGCTTGTCGATCTTAAATCTTTTATCGACACCCAGATGCCAATTCCTC